>SNQJ01S0058429.1:29901-43075 GCA_010110895.2 Picea sitchensis | reverse complement strand
CTGGTATAAGTATTAGAAGTTCCCAATGTATTAATGGTGGTCAGAAGTGCAAGGGCATGGTTCTGGTTGTTTTGAACTCTATTGTAATTTTCTGGAGCTGAATTGAATACATATGCAGAAGCTTTTGAAGTCTCTATGCAAAGATTCTAACAGTGGTGGTATGAGTTTTGTCTTCTCTCATTGTATGTATTTCTTGTTTTCTTTAATTCCATTTATACTATCTTTTGTTTAAATTGGATAGTCAAAGGCCCAGAATTCATCTTATGATGCACTCGGCTGAAGCAATTTAAACTGTGTATTTCTTCCTAACTAATTCAGAATTCATTTCATTAATGCTCTGATGCAGTTACTTGTTTTCCCCCTTTCCTCTTACACTCTGCAAATTTCAATTTACAACTCAGATTCATTGCCTCATTTAGCCTTTATCCTTTGGAGAGTTCTATCGGCCAGTCATTGTTTTCATTCAATTTCAGAATTTTGACTCCATAGCCCTAAGTGTCCCTCCCCTTCCTTGCCAACAACTTTATAAAAAACCCCAAAACAAACTAAATCTAGCCACTGATTGCCAAAGAAATATCAAGTGAGACGAGAGAGCCCTCTATGAGCTGAGCAAGCTAGTGCCCAGCTCTAAAGTTGGTTGAAACGGTTACCTTTGTCGTTTGTCTATCAGCCGGACAAAATTTACAGAGTACTAACATTCTGGCGCCGCTGCCAGGGAGCAAGGGTGAAATCTTCCCTGGGAGAAATGACAAAGTTCAGATCTAAGTACTGATGGTGAAAAGTATTCAGACACAGAAAGGTTGTACATCATTCACCTGGCGACTCCATTTTCAAGAATCTAGAATTCAAAATTTGTATGGCGACTCCATTGTCCAAAGACTCAGTAGCCTAAAGATTTTATTGATGACTCCACTGCTTCAAGATGGATTACAGATCTGCAAGGTATGCTCCAATGAATCGCTCTCATATTCCTGGCTTTCCAAATCGTATTCCTAACATAAATTGGCAAAAATATTTGCCTAAATTCGAAGATGGGAAAGGAAATGATGTTGTCTTGCACTTGATTAGATTTCACATGCACATATGTAAGTTGGGGGTTGAATTTCATGAGGATTGTTTGATGAAAATGTTTATGGCTACTCTAGAGGGGAAAGCAAGAATATGGTATGAAGGTTTAAAACCAGGCAGCTTATACTCTCTTAAAGATTTCCATATAACATTCTTTAAGCATTATGGAAAATCTAATCCTTCATTCTTGGTGTTTGAAGATTGCTGTGAGTATTGTGAACATTTCATTAAGTACCTTGAAAATGTTTTTGGTGATGAAGAATGTATGAATGATGAAATCATAGAAGCCCTTTATGAATATTCATCCCAACAACAAATAGTAGCCCCTCCTTTGGCTGAAGATGAAGTTGATCAATAAATTGTTGTTAAAAGTCATTTTCCTTCTCCTGAACTTGATGAAGATATTCAGCAAGACAAAGTGTCTCAAAGTTGTCTTTCTTCCCCTATGAATGATGTGGTTGTTCAAATTCTAAGTGGCCTAGACATGGATGAGGGTTCTAAAACTGCATCTATGGAGACTTCAAGCAGTGAACAAACAAATTACATAGAGTTTTAGGAAAGCAACAAAACAGTGTATGCCACTTTCCAATCAGAAATACAAAAAGATAATGAAGAGGAAGTTGTTTTATTTGATTCATTTGAATATCATGGTTTTGAAAATGCATCCATGAGAACTCTGGACTGTGAAATAGTTCATGATGTTAGCTTTTCACATTTGCAAGAAGATTATGAACAAGAACTTATTCCCCTTAATTCATTTGAAAGTCAAAATGACAGTCCTCAAGCAAATTTCCAGAAGTTTAATAAGACCAAATCAGAATTGTTTGATGAACAAGAGGATAACCTTGATGTACATAATATGGCTGTCATATTTGAAGATGTTCAAGAATGTATGAATGTTTTTGTTGAGATGCATGGAAAAGTAGACAAACCTATTGCTACCATTTCATTTGAAAATGTTCTCAGAACTGAAGAAATAGAGCAAGAGCAACAAACACTTATGAATGAGGCTTGTCTTCCTGTTTTTGTTCATCAAGAAGAAATGATTTTTCATGGTTTTCAAGACCCTGTGGCCATCCTATTACAGTCATCAGTGAAGGAGGAATTTGTTTCATTCATAAGCTTAGATTTTGGATTCAATTTTTGTTTTCAACTGCCATCTTTTACATTTGTCTGCCTACTTAAGAAAAATGTGAACAGAGGACAATCGAGAAGCCAATTGCTTGATTGGTTGCATTGGCATTATGATTTCACTTGATTGGCAGTTCATTTCAAAAGTTAGAGTAGATAGATCATAGGAGTGTGCGAATAAGCTTTTTGGTCAAGCATTTTTCAGTTTGGATTTCTAGTATTGAGTATAGTCAGATTTTAGCGGTGTATTCAGTGTTCAGTATCCAGTTGAGAGCAGTGTGCAGAATTTGGTTTTCAACAGACACTGTTGACAGGTCGGAGCAGGGTACACACACATGTTTTGGGAGCAGCCAATGGATCAGGCACTGGGTCTACGAGTTCTTTGCTACCTCACTGGGAGGATAGCATCCCCATTTGGAGCCAATGTTATCACATGCTAATTTGCATTAATTTTTCCAAAGCATCTTGTCCTTGTGCTATCTTTCCACTCAAATTTTAAAACTTTTTCACCAACTCCGACAAGCTCCCATCACCTAAATCCTTCACTCGATTGACCATCCAAAATAGCCATGTCCTCCATGAGTCAAAAATTTGGCAAATATCCCAAACCTATATCTAGCCTAAATGCTTATCTAAATCCTTCGGTTCCATCACTTCATTCACTATTACCCTTATTATCATATTCTCGTTGAAAATTATAAATATTCATTTTATTAAGCTTAAGCACCCTTATCCTATCCGCAAAGTCATGTAATAAGCCTCATATGCCCAAAGTCCTTAGAAAATGGAAAAAGCGTTTATTATTATTCATATAAATATTTTTATATTAAAATATTTATATTAATATTTGATCCAATATTTAATTCATGACCTCACGTCAAATCATGGGCACGAATCTCAATTTTTAACATTGAAAAGTCAAAGGGTGGATAGAGGGCGCACTGTAATGTTCCCAAGCCAATATGGCAGGAACATCACGTTTTGCAGGAATTTTAAACTGTTTCTGGTTGTGGCATTTCGTCAAACACTTTGTTGATTTACTTATGTTTGAGTGTTGGCTTGCAAGTTGACTTCTTAAATTCGGTTTTAAGGTTTATATCCAGTTATCACACATAGATCTGAAGAGATAATCAATGGAAATACAAGAGACACCAAATATGGAACCAATAGCAAAGATCTGACCTTTATTAATATAATGAACAAGAACCTGATACAAAGGTGAGGCCGATCTGGAATGATCAACAGATGGATCCAATGAACAAAATAAGAGCTGCTACAAAATGCTCCCAGGAAGAAGATGAAAGCTTCCAAAGGCTTAATACACAATGAAGCCCTAATGCAGAAGAGATCTGAGCCGTATGAAGTACCAAACCCTCGCTGGAAAGGTCACGCTCTAGTAGAAGACTGAAACCCTCAATAATTCGGCCCAACTGAAGAAAGCCTCCAAATGAGTCCCGTTATCCCCAACTTTTAGGGATAACTAGGAGATCATGTCTCGAGGCCCACAAGTCCTAGACATGGAGTACCGAGAGTCGGATCGACTTTTAGCATGGCCCTAGAGAGCCCATCGTTTCTCCCTTTCAGCGCCTCTACTTTGCCAGCAGCAGCAGCATCCATCACCATTGGCTTGGTCTTGTGTCAAAAATGGTTCTTGCTCCATGAGGTAATGAGTCCGGGTATCATGGTATGTGTCACTCTGATCCTCAAAACCTTTGAATATGTGCATTTAATTCCTTTTGTTTCTAACGAATGCTTGGATCTTATACTTGCCCACTTGACCATATCTGGGGGGAATGACAGGATGCCCTAGTAAGCATGTGTCCGTAGGTTTTGGTTTGCCACTGGGGGGATTACTCAAGAGTCATCGTCTGCTCCCATCATAGCACCACCTTTTTCATCTTGCTTCCCACACATCTGTCCCATTACACTTGTCCGGGCACTGGGTTGACCTGTCATTTGAGGATTGCACCTTACCTCGTGGGAAGAAGGGGCTAAAGGCCCATAAGGTAAAAGCAAGCTGGCAAAAGATAAAAGCCTAAGAATAAAACCTCGAGATGCTTCGCCCAGGGATCCCCGAGAAAGTAGTAAAAGGCTTCTCAGCAAGAAACAAGAGGGACCCATAAAAATAATAAAACAAGACCTAGTCAGAGGATAGGGGGTTTCATCACGAGCCAACCTATTAGGTCCATGGGTACCTAGCAATATGACACTACCACTAGCTGGTTACCTTGCCAGGGGAGTGACTCTTGGTTGCATGGCCAAGAGAAAGGGGGTCTCATCACGAGCCAGCCTTCCCATTTCTGTGAAATTACTTGTGGGTAACGCTGCCACCACTGGTCACCACACCAGGGCAGTGTCCCCTGATTAGCTTCTTGAAGAAAAAGCAATAAGAATAAAGAATAAAAGGCATGAATTGGACTTGGAAAAATTGCATCCAGGACAGGTGCAGCTCGCCTTCTACAAAGGCACCCACAGGTAAAACTTTACATTCCCCTGCTTCCACTACACCTGTTGTCAGGACATCCCTTATCCACATCACCCACTTACATGGCTTAGATGAAGTCTTTTCCGGGAACTTTTCTTTTCCAGTGGACACTAGCCCAATAGGACGCCCTGTCACTTTCCCCAAACTTGTATTGCAGGCTTGTATAATGTCTTTGAGCTTTTAACTGGGATAATAGGGGTTTTATGCACATGTTTAATAATATGGATCATGAGATGTGATTGACATTGCTATGATCCCCGTGACTTATGAGCCCATGGAGGGCGTAGTTGTTGATGTGCAGGATCATGCCCGACGGACAGGTACCATGCTGGACAGGTACACATGGGGAGATGATCAGTTTGGACCTCCATGGGGCTGAAGAGCCCACCCGATGGATGTTGAGACCCCAACAGGGGGCAGAGACAGGACAAAGGGGTTTGCACAGGAGAGGAGGACGTCTTGCAGAGGTACCCCGACAGAGCTTGACTTAGGGGGGTTGTGCCCTTTTTAAGTGGAACGTTGGCCTTCGAAGGCCTAGGACGTCACCCATGAGATCCATGACGTCATCCTTGCTTCATGGACGCTTTGGCAGATGGACAGGGCAGTTTGGCACGTGTGGCAACTTGGAGAAGCCCAAGGAGGGCTAACGTTTTTCTCCTGGAGGCTGCATTTGCCTTAGAAGGGGCTAACGTCACCCTTGAGAGGGGATGACGTCTCTCTTTTGCTTGATTAGGGTTTTATTTTAAGCATTTAATGTAAAACAGTATGATTTTAGTATTTTGGCCTTGTCGACCTTTTTCATGACCTAAAAAGTAAAATTAGGTCATGGTACTGTATAAATTGAGGGTTTTTACCTTCATTTTTTCATCATCTCTCACTCACTCATTAGTGAGGTCTGAAATTTGCGCCACTTTTGGGGTTATTGGCTAAAATTGTGAGGTGCACTTGTTGAAGGAAGACTCTTTTGGACTTATATTGGCATTTTTGGCATTTATCTTGGTGGAAGGTGTTACAACTAGGGTTTGCTACTTGATTTCTTGGTTAAATGTAAGTGAATTTCTGCAAAACTTCTTAATTGAATGGTTGTAGTATTGTTTTTCTTGCATTTATGGTTATATTTTGTTGATTCAAACTCTAGGTGACAAGCACACATTGAAGGTCCTTGTCTCATGTCCCTACCAAGATTTTTTAAGCCATTCTATTTGTTGAAGTGAGATAGAGCCTTGCCTTAACAACACTCTATTCTTTCCTTTTAGACCTTGTTGAAGAGGATTGAGCCTTGCCTTAGCAACACTCCATCTGTCTTCTTCTATGCTAGCCGTTTTTCTTATTTATTTAGCTAAGAAGAAGAAAACGCATCAAGGCCTAGTTCCCCTACACCTTGGTGAGCCGATTTTCCCTGGGGTTTGCCTAGCAAAGCCTTGCCATAGCAACATGTTGCTTACAAACCCTCTTGTCTTAGCTTTATGTATCTATTTGAGCTAGTCGTTTTGTCGTTGAACTAAGGAAGGAGGAGAGAGCACTGAGGCCTAGTTCCCCTACACCAAAGTGAGCCTCTCTCCCCTAGGGTTTCATCCTTGAGGCCTTGCCATAGCAACACCTCAAGGTCTAACCCTCTTGTCCTTAGTTTTACACTTTCACTTGATCCTTCAACTTTTGTGTCCTTTCCTTTTGACTCCATCTACCCTAATAAGGCACTGATCTAAGGCCTCCTTTGTCTTGAGTAACTTTATCACAACTTCAATCAAACACTTTGAGCAATTACTAATCTTTCTAACCGTAGCCTAAGACTAACCCTGCTAACTCATTGATGTCGTCATCTTTATTGTGCTACAAATACCTTTGTGCAGTTATCGTTTCACCTTGAAAGCAATTGAATGGTTGTTTAAAGGCATTATCTATGAAGTGTTAATTTCTCACATTGAATGCCAAGTTTTCTTTAGCATTTATTGAGAATTAATATTGTAATCATTGTTATTATACAGACATTGACTTCGTCAATATTTATTGCTCAATTGCTTATATTCAAGAAAGTCATTTATTATATGAAGTACTAACCAGTAAGCAAGCTTGCATATGCATCGTTCTATTGTTGTCTTGTTCTCGGGCAGGTGATCTTTATTACTTCTGACTGTATTTATTGGCTATAAGCCAGGACTTTCTGATCAGGTGGTAACTTGTGAGAGGGATCTTTATCACTTAGCCTTGCTAAAACCTCTTGCCTTTTGAAAACCCCAAGTTATCGGGGACGTCTCCCCTAGGCTTTACCTCCCTAACTAGAAAGAACCTTCCCATCAAGGTGACAGTGGATGGGATTGGTTCAGTTACGCCAATTTGACCTCTTTTCATTCGTCCTTTATCCTAACTACAAACTGTGCGATAACAAGTCCAAACTCGGCTAAATGATAGATCAGGGTGATAGGATCCCCCTCCTGAAGTCTCAGGCCGAAATGCTATAGATAACTCCTCCAAATGTTGAATCCTCCAATGAAGTTGCGCCCTCCTTAAACCCTGAAGTGCCCAATAATTCGGCCCTGATGAAGGAGGCCTCCAAATGCCCTGAAACTTGTTAGGAAGATATATCGAGACACTGCAAGTCACTAGGTGAAGTCTCCAAGTCAGATCTGAAGTATAACTCCTCCAAACTGAATAGATCTGAATCTCAAAAATGCCCTCCTTCTCTCCAATTCGTCCAATGCATCCAATAAATCAAATGGCACATAAAACTCCTCCAGAATGCACTAGATCTAATGGCCAAGACCCTGCAATGAAAACCCAGGTGCTAAAATCTCCAGAAGCCCTGCCAATCTCATGGAACAAACTTCCCTCAATGAATGGTGCACCCCCCTTGCTGGAAACCCCCCAATGGTGCGCCCTCTCTTCTTGTGCATGTGGCTGGTGTAGAACCCTCCTGCAACTAAATAGATCTAAACTAGAATGGTGTGGGGGAGTATTGCATCCCCGAGACCAAGCTAGGTGGAATCTTTCACCACTGAATCGTCCTCTAGGGTTTGTTAAGTCAAAACCCTCAAAACCACCAAGGTATGGACTCGCTAGCTAGAAGACAGATATCAAAAGATAATCATACATGAATGGGAGAATAGAGGCCCTTGCCTCTTCTTTATACTTCATGCTCACCTTGTCCCTCCAAAGTGACTTTTACTTTATTAGTTATTAATTAATTAATTAAATCACTTTACTTAATTAATTAACCTTTTTACCTCTGAAAAGCGCCTTATCTCTCCTTGTGGCTTCCCTGGCCATTGAAAGTCACTTCTTATCATCCTATCTTGTAGTGTTATTCCTCCCAATTCCAATGAGCTATTACACTGAGAGGTTCCTCCAAGTATTATGCCCAAAATGACTTCTTCAATGAATTTAATTAACTTGTAGCTCAAAATACTCAAAATCATGGAAATCGTCGGAATGCAACGGAACCAAAGCCAATCTGTGCGGAATGGATCATAATGATGAAATAGGGTGAGCAATGCAAGTCGGACCCCAAAATATCCCTCAATAGTCATTGTACTCGCTATAACATCTGTATGGTTGCTCTGGTCATCATAACACCATGGAATGTAATGATGTCCCAAAGTGGGGACATTACACGCACATACATATCGGGCGGAGAACTAGGGCAGAGGTTAATTATTTGAAGGCGGGCTGATATCTGGACCGTGGTTTTTGGTCGGGGAGACATGTCCTTACGTGATGAATATCGGGGAGGAAAGTGGTGTGGAGTAAACCACTCCATCCCAAGCCCGAAATAATAAATGCAACCATTTATCATATGGTTTATGTGCGGTATATTTTCCAGGAGTGCGTTTCAATAATAATTAGGGAATTTCCAATAAATGAAATTCCTCCTCACAGTGAAAATGTTTTACAGAGATAAAATTTAAATCTTACAAATTAAAGAGATTAATGTTTATTTCCTTGGAAAAGAATTAAATGGGAAGATGCACATGAAAGGAAGACTTGGATAATTTTTTATCCAAAGGTTTTACAAAAGTAAATGAAGAAGATTAAAAGTATTTTAGCAAAGATGGTAACCAAGACATGGTTTTCAAAACCATGGGAAACAAACCAGTCAATGGTTTTCACAGTGAAATGGTAAATTGGAAAAAACAAGACACGGTAAATGTTTTTCACAGTAAAATGGTAAATTGGGAAAATCAAGACATGGTTTTCAAAACCATGTGAAGCAAGCAATAAATGGCTTTAAAAAACCTCGGGCATGAATTAAATTATGGAAATTTAATTCTACAGGATAGAAAAATATTTGGGAATTATTTGTATTCAAACATATTATTCCCAAATATTTAATGAAAATATGGATAAATGGAATTAGATTTGAAAGAGTGTAAGTGACATTTCCAAGAGAATGCGGCAGAGGAAGGAGCTGAAGCGTCAGAGGAATCGACAGTTGGATCATGAAACGTTTTTTTCTAAAAACTGTCATTTGCAAGCATTGTACTCAGTTTTAGAAGCTGAAACATTTCAATTCAGCTATTGTAATCGGTTTCTAACTAAAGGAACTCGAATTGTATAAGTATTAGAAGTTCCCAATGTATTAATGGTGGGCAGAAGTGCAAGGGCACGGTTCTGGTTGTTCTGAACTCTATTGTAATTTTCTGGAGCTGAATTGAATACATATGCAGAAGCTTTTGAAGTCTCTATGAAAAGATTCTAATGGTGGTGATATGAGTTTTGTCTTCTCTCATTGTATGTATTTCCTGTTTTCTTTAATTCCATTTACATTGTCTTTTGTTTAAATTGGAGAGTCAAAGGCCCAGAATTCATCTTATGATGCTCTCGGCTGAAGCAATTTAAACTGTGTGTATTTCTTCCTAACTAATTCAGAATTCATTTCATTAATGCTCTGTTGCAGTTACTTGTTTTCCCCCTTTCCTCTTACAATCTGCAAATTTCAATTTACAACTCAGATTCATTGCCTCATTTAGCCTTTATCCTCTGGAGAGTTCTATCGGCCAGTCATTGTTTTCATTCAATTTCAGAATTTTGACTCCATAGCCCTAAGTGTCCTTCCCCTTCCTTGCCAACAACTTTATAAAAACCCCCAAAACAAACTAAATCTAGCCATTGATTGCCAAAGAAATATCAAGTGACACGAGAGAGCCCTCTATGAACTGAGCAGGCTAGTGCCCAGCTCTAAAGCTGGTTGAAACAGTTACCTCTGTCATTTGTCTATCAGCCGGACAAAATTTACAGAGTGCTAACATATTGATTGACTGAAAAAATTGACAATCATTTCTATCGTTCGGAGCGGTTGTTGTTGCCTTCTGTATTTATCGGTTGCATGTTATTGTTGGTTGTAACTTCATGGTTGTGATCGTGCATCTTGTTGAAGGGCTCTCACTTTACTCTTGCATAATCTAAAAGTCTGTTTGGACTAATTACGACACATCAATGATGGCTTAATTATGTCTTCTCCATCATACTCAAACCCTCTTATTCTTTGATCTTTACTCTGTAACCAAATTCAATATGTTATCCCCTATTTCTAGGGATAACTGGGGAGATGATGTCTCGAGGTCCTCATGTTGCAAACAAATGACTGACAGCGTCCACATGCATAGACAGAGACCCACTTCACCACATCAGCTTGCTTCCGGAAGACAATGGGTCTTGCTCCATGAGGTACAAGTCAGGTATTGTGGTAAGTGTCCCTTTAATACTTGAGGCATTTGAGTATGTTTCATTTAAAGTTCCTTTTGACTAGAGAACGTCTGCTTGGAAATTATGCTCTTTGCCCTGTTTTACCTTGGTGGTTGACATTGTGCCCTAGTAATTGGTCACCCTTGGGGAAAGGTTTGCTACTGGGAGGTCTCCTTGACGAGTCATCATGCCATTCCCAATCATACTTATCATTTTTCACACTTCATCCTTTTCGTCTCCTTACTTTTGGGATTTTCGGGTGTACTGACACAAGAAGGGATTGTACCTCACTTCATCGGAAGAAGGGGTTGAAGGCCCAGAGGGAATGTAGCTGACAAAAGATGCCCAGAGGGAATGTAGCTGACAAAAGATGCCCAGAGGGAATGTAGCTGGCAAAAGATAAAAGCCAAAATTATCACCTTCTAGATGCTCGCCCAAAGAGGTCTTGAGAACAATGACGCGTTTCTCTTAAAATTGAAGACCTGCAAAAGCAAATTTCACGTATATAAATGTCCCACTTGTTGAGGGATTTACACAAGTGCGTTATACCCTTTGCTTTACCCACACAGCACTCTGTGTACCTCTGGCTTTAAGTGACATTGTGGTATTGCCTTCAAGTCTTATGTTACCCATCTGGAGTACCCAATTGTTTTGGACTGTAATTAATATATGGCAAATAATGGGCTTGGAAAAAGGTCGCATTGAAAACGAAGGTGCAGTACATCCTCTACAAAAGCACCCATAAATGAGACAATGCGAACCCTTGTATGTCATGAACCCCGTGCCCAAAAGTCTTTCCCCCATCCACTTCATCTTCTTCACATGACTTAGAGAGGGTCCACCTAGGAAACACCCCAAGAAGTCACCCTAGAAGGGCTTGATGTCACCTTTAGGGTTTCTTTTTTGTGCAAAATTCAAGTTAAAATTGTAAAGGGGCAAAACTAAGGGGGTCGACCCCCTTGTTTTGTGGTTTTCCCTAACTTAATCATTAATGTGGACATACTAATTTTAGAAGCCTTGTAATAATAAAGGCTTGAATCATTTCATTTTAACATAGCTCTCTCATTAGAGAAGACTACTTGGCTGAAATTTTTGCCCTCTTTGGGCATTTTGGACTATCTATCTCTTGTGCAACATTTTGGATACTTGTCTTGATATATTTTGGAGCTAAGGTGGTGCGCACCTCTTGGAGGCTTATTCTCTTGCATGTTGATGGAAATTGCTTGGTAAACTAGGATTTTGTTCTTACTATCTTGTGGAATTGGTAAGAAGATTTCTGCACTTGTTGGTATTTACTTCTTGTTTCATTAGTATTCTTGTCTAGAACTCTTGGAGGAGTATAAGGGCATACACCCTCCACCAAGCTTCATCTTATTTGCTAGTTGATAATTCAATTTTTGCAAGGTTGTTAGAAGGAGTAAAAGGGCTTACACCCTCCTAGATTTACCTTTGTTGGTTTTGCATGCTCTAGGGAGTAAAAGGGCTTACACCCCTAGAGATATTGTGGATTCAACTCTTATAATCAAGACTCCATTTACCCAATAGATTTAAAGCACTAATCTGAAAATTGCATTGGAGAAATAAAATACTTGCATTGGTATGCGTCAATTTTCGAGATATTTCAATTGTCTAAAGTGGAATCAATTTTACATGGTTTAGGCCTGCTTGAGCCACTAGGGCGTCTAGCTTGGCTAAGTTTATCTTGCTGATGTTATAACTTTATGCTACAGCCATTAGGGCTGCAGCAAAACTCACTTAAACTTTTACTTTAACTTACTTTTCAACAATGGAAATCTGCTTGGAAACCACTATTATTATTCTACTGCTTATTCGCTAACTTGTTGACAGTTTACTTGCTGATTTTTTATGGTTGAAACTTCTTGTTGTAGCAAATCTTTGCTACAGCCACTTGGCTGTCACTATAATTCTCTGAAAACACTATCTAACAGGCCTCTTTTACCATCAAAGTTTATGCTGAAGTATTGGAACATTATTTGTTTGTTTAGTGCTTCATTGTCCAATAATTCTTTCGTACTTTGGATGGTTATTTCTGCAATTAACAACATTTTTCCTTGCTGATATATATTCTTGTTCACTGCTGCAATATAGGACAGCAAGCTTTACTTGTTTGTCCACTTGATTATTAGGCTTGTATCTCGATTATTCGTCTTGTCTCGGGCAGGTTTAACACTTTGGTGCAGGTCCTCAAGGTTTTGGAAAACATCCTCCTTCTACAAGACTAATTTCCAAGCTCTCGTCCTTCTCCATCATTGACCTAAAGGGTTCCTCTCATCATCTCTCCACCCTCCGTCTCAATCCCCCTAGGGTCACTGGGATTCCCCCCTTGAGGTGATCACATCATCTCTAAAGCGAGGGGAGTACCTATCTAAGGTGACAGTGGGTAGGTATTCCCATAGTTGTCTCACCTTTGAAGATTGGGTCGGGCTTTGCCCAACCTACAATCCATGCGATAACAGGATAAGCACCAATCTTGGTAAAATCCACCATACCTTTTATTCTAAAGAACATCATAAAAACTATCTTTTCTAGGGTTTCCACCCTTGTGCTGATAAAAAACCAGCCTAAACTAAGAGAAAGAGTTGTTGTGGTGTTCCTAAATGCCCCTAGTGTTGCACTCGTTCAAGGAATTGAATATATTTGAACTGCAAGTTTGGGAGGTAACAAGGGGCAACATTCATCCAATGCAAACTTCGTTAACTAGAAAGGCAATTATGCTATGTTGAAATGGTTTTTGGGATACGGGGACGCATCTCCAAGATGGCTAGAGCGCACCCCCAAATTTTTTAGGGG
>SNQJ01S0058429.1:2997-29878 GCA_010110895.2 Picea sitchensis | reverse complement strand
ATATGTTGCATGTTGAGTTGCATGTTGCATGCATGCATGTCAAGTTACATGCATACATGTCAAGTTGCATGCATGTCAAGTTACATGCATACATGTCAAGTTGCATGCATGCATGTCATATGCATGATGAGCAATTCACATGCATGTCCAGTCAAGGTCAAGTCACTTGTTGTGTTGGCATGACATGCATTGTCAAGTCAAGGGTGAGTTGTAACTGAAGTGTAAAGTCAAGTTCTATTTTTCGAACTCATGTCCAAGATCTATTTTCTGAAGTGTAAAGTCGAGTTATGAAAGCATGCATTCAAGCTTTTAATTCGAGCCTTCTTCCTTCACCTCTCCATGCCTTTATATGAAGAGGTCGACCCTCATTCTACACACAAGGTTTTGGAGCCTGTGGGTGAGAAGCAAGTGTGTTTTGCAGTGTGAGGGAGACAAAACTAGCTGGTTGCACGTATATCAGTTAGCAGGCAGCGCATATCAGAGTTAGCAAGCAGCTTAAATATCAGTGTTAGAAGGCAGCAAATCCTTCTGTTTGAGGGCAGCAAAATACACCAACAAGGCTGGTGTGTATCAGTCCAAAAACAGGCAGCAAAGTAGCGCCTAGGCTGTGCAAAACCTCTTCCACAGTGCTGGTCTATATCAGAGGTATTTATCAGCAAAGTTTCTAAGTCTTCTACAGGTCACACGGTCACGTCAAAGTCTTATTGGCAAGCTCGATCAGAGCAGAATTTCACGGTGGAATATTTGCAAGTGATCATACATTATTAACGCAATAAAAGGAGATTGTTTGTTGGGGTTTTTCTCCCTGTACAAGCTTTCCCGAGGGTACATGTGTTGTGATCTTGCATGCTGGTAAATTCTTATGATTATTGTTGTTCTGGTTTATGAATGATGTTAAAATAAATTCAAAGTACAGTCAGAATTTAAAGAAGCACTTATAGTATTAAATCAAGCTCATAATTTAACATGGTATCAAAGCTTAGGGTGTGAAACAACTTGTTGAAGTGCAACAGCAGGTACACACAGATCCAAGTGAGCTTGATCAAGTTTCCAATGTGAGGTCCATGGCATCCTCTATTTCTGTCAGGGCCGAGGATAGGCTTGAAGGAGCTTCCAACTTCAATGTGTGGAAGCTCGGGATAATGAATATCTTGCAAGAGCATGATCTTGAGCAGTATGTGACCACAATGATGGAGGAACCCACTTCTAATGCAGGAAGAACGGCCTTCAGAAAGAGTCAAGCAAATGCCAAGCGAATTATCTTTGACTCAGTCAAATACAGTATAATGCCAGCAATGACTGCCAAGGACTGTATGGATACCTTGGTAAATCTATATGAGAAACAGGCACCAAGTCAGAAGAGGACACTTAAGCTCAAGCTTAAGTAATTGAAGATGGAGAAAGGTGAATCAGTAGGTTCCAGGATAGCCCAGATCATAGATCAGCTCTTGGTCACTGGTGTCACAATGGATGATGATGATTTAGTACAGGCCATATTTGATGGTCTTCCTTCTTCATGGGAGACTTTCTTATCTAGTGTGAGTGGGAGAGAAAGTCAGCCCACATTTGAGAGGTTATGGCACGATTGCCTCCAAGAGGAGAGTCGCACTGCTACCAGGAGCGAACCAACCAAAGAAGAGCATTCAGCATTAGCATCAAAATTCAAGGGAAAGAAAAAAGTCACTTTCCAAAAAGGCTCTCAGAGGAAGTCAAACACCAAATGTATGTTCAAAGGCAAGAATATTGATACATTCAAGATTAAATGCTTTAGTTGCAATAAGTTGGGTCATTTTGATAAAGATTGTTGGTATAGGAAGAAAAATCCAAGGAAAGGGAAACATCGTGCCTCAACTGTTGAGGATGATGAATCCAAAAGAAAACAGAAAAGTCCTTCCAATGAGAGATAAAATAGAAAAGAATATTACCTGGTTTCTACTTTATCCAGTACAGTTATCACAGGGCCGAAAACTTGGTTAGTAGACAGTGGTGCATCAATGCACATGACAGGGTACAAGGAGATCCTCTTAGATTTCAAGACAAAATCTTTTGCAGAGCAGGTTGAGCTTGGGGATGACAAATGTTACAAGATAGAGGGAGTAGGCTCTATCTCCTTCAGATTGGAATCTGGAGCTAGGCTTCATGTTGATGAAGTATTATATGTTCCAGGGCTCGGGAAGAATCTACTATCAGTTGCAAGTTGCAACCCTTGAGGACAAGGGATATTGGGTGATCTTCAAGGACAGGAAGGCACTTATGTGGGCTAAAGGTAGCCACTTCTACAACATAACCTATTGGGACTCGCAAAGGAGGACTATACGTTGTGACAAGACAGTCAATTCAAGCATTAGCTCATGATGCAACCAGCTCCAGCGAGTTGTGGCACATAAGACTTGGAAATCTTCATTACAAAGCACTTCCAGATCTGCAGAATATGGTATGTGGCATGCCCTCTATTTCTCTTAGTAAAAATGAAATTTGTAAGGGATGCATGCTAAGTAAAAATATAAAGAAAGCATTTCCTAGTAGTGACAGCAGAGCTCCGGGCATCTTAGATCTGGTTCATTGTGATGTATGTGTTCCCATGTCATCTCCTTCACTCGGTGGTTGTTTGTATTATGTCATTTTCATTGATGATTATTCAAGAAAATGTTGGATCTATTTTCTTAAAGCGAAAAGTGGCGCGTTTGATAAGTTCAAAGAGTATAAAGCTTTTATTGAAAAGCAAACAAGGAAACACATCAGAACCCTTAGAACAGACAATGGAAGAGTCTAAATCTCTCCAGTTTGAGGATTTCTGCAAGGATGCATAAATCAAGAGACAGTTGACCATGCCATATAACCCTCAGCAAAATGGTGTTGCTGAGAGGAAAAACAGGACAATTTGTGAGAGAGCGAAATTCATGATGTTTGACCAGGATCTGCCAAATTGTTTATGGGCATAAGCTACCTCCACTGCCGTGTATATTCATAACAGGTGTCCACGTGCTATCTTGAAAAACAAGACTCCTGAATAGGTCTTCTCAGGAATCAAACCTGAAGTAGGGCATTTAAGGATATTTGGATGTCCTGTATGTATTCATGAGTCCCTAAGGAGAAGAGGACAAAGATGGAACCCTCGGGCAAGAAAGGGGTTTTGTGGGGTACAGTGAGAACTCCAAGGCTTAAAAGATTTATGTACCAGGTCAAAGGTAGATAGAGGTAAGCAGGGATGTGGCTTTCCATGAGGAAGCCGCATTCAAGAAATCCCGAGAGCTTCAACAAGATTCAGAAGCAGTTCAGCGAGCTTCACCCTCTTATGAAAGTGAAGAGTCAAATGTTCAGAGGGAGGAACCTCATGAAGGGCCCGTTATCGCTCAGTTTGTAGTTTAGGTCACAGGCTAAAGGATAGAGGGCAAACTGGCGTAACAGGAACCTTCCCCGCCCAATGTCACCTCGATGGGGAGGTTCTTTCTATTTAGGGAAGTTAGCCCAGGGAAGACGTCCCCGGCAACCTGGGGTTTGAAGAGGCAGAAGGTATAAAGTCAAGTTTTAGAGTTCCCTCCTCACAGGTTACCACCAATGTCAGACAGTCCGGCTAATCAGCCAATAAATGAAGTGTATGCCCTATTGAAAAAAACCTGCCCGGAACAAGACAACAGCAACACAATATATGTATTTGCAGGCTATAACTCAAAGGGTTAGTACTTCAATGACTATCTGCTATCATTTAATAAGCAATTGTAAAGCAATAGATATAGAATGAAGTCAACATTGTGTCAATTAGCTATGCAAGATCATCAATTCATCAATATCTACCAAGATGACTAAGCCAACAATATGTCCAATCAGCGATTTACTCAATAAAAGCTTCAAATCATCATTTAAATGCTTATATCACAGTTTTGTTGCGCCAAGATGAAATATTCAACTATGACGTCAGCCCTAATTAGGTTAGTTATGTTAGTTAAGGTTTCAAAATTGTGTTTTGAAAGTAGTTTTGTACACCAAAGCTTCAACGTTGGAGATCAAATCAGTGCCTTAGGGTATATGGAGTCAGAAGATAAGGGCACAAGTTCTTGAAAGGATGATGATTCAGAGACTAGAAGGTAGGGTTCTATGATGTTGCAAAGGCAGGGCCCTAGAATCAAAACCCTAGGGGAAAGAGGCTCACTCCGGTGTTGCTTAAGCAAGGCCTCGTGCTCTTTCCTCGTTCTCTAAATAAACTTGGCAAAACGGCTAGCTCAAAGTATAAATTTGAGAACAAGGGTGATATTATCCGTGGGTGCCTTTGTAGGAGGCGAGCTGTACCTGTCATGGATGCAATTCTTTCCAAGCCCTTTATTACCTTTATTCTTTCTTTTATTCATTGTTTTTTCTTTCTTTTTTATTTCAAGGTCTAACTAGAGGACACTGCCTTGGCGTGGTGACCAGAGTTGACAATGTTACCCACGAGTACTTTCACAAAAATGAATGGGCTGGCTCGTGATGAGACCCCCCATCCTCTTGGCTAGGTCTTGTTTTATTATTTTTCTCCGGGTCCCTCTTGTTTCTTATTGAGAGGCCTTTTATTGTCTTCTCAGGGATCCCTGGGCAAGGCATCTCTAGGTTTTATTTTTATGGCTTTTGTCTCTTACCAGCTGCTTTTACCCCCTGGGCCTTTAGCCCCTTCTTCCCACAGGATAAAGTGTAACCCCACAAATAGGCCATCCTGATGTCCAGACTAGGGGAATGCGATAGATGAATGGGAGATAAGATGTAAAATGATAATATGGTGGGAGCGGACGATGGCTCTTCAAAATCCCCCCTGGTGGCTAACCAAAACCTATGAATACAAGCTTGCTAGGGCACCCCGTTAATCCCCCCAACCATGGTCAAGTGGGTTAGTGTAAGATCCAAGCAGTCGTCAAAAATGAAAGGAATCTGATGCATATATCTTAAAGTTATAATGATCAAACATGACACATACCATGATACCTGGACCAATTACCTCATGGAGCAAGAGTCTTCTCTGATGCAAGTCCAAGCCAAAGGTGATGGATGTTGCTGCTGCTGACAACACAGGTCTGATGAATAAGAAGAAAGATGGGCCCTCCAGGGCCATGCTCAGGTCGATCCTGCTCTCGGTACTCCATGTCTAGGACCTGTGGGCCTCGAGACATGATCTCCTAGTTATCCCTAGAAATCGGGGATAACAAGGCAAAGTGATGAGCCCCTAGAACTTGCTGAAGAGTTGGAAAGAACTCTTGAAGAACCTCCAGCCAAAAGGAAGCCAGGACAGCTTAAAGAAACAGTGTAGGAAGCAGAAAAGATAGTTGCTCCCAAAGGAACTTTCAGGGAAAGTAAGAGGCCTCACAGGTTTGGAGGCTATGTTGCACTAATGAGCAGCATTAGTGATGTTGAACCTTCTTCATTTGAAGAAGCAGATAAACTACAAGTATGGAAGGATGCCATGCTCGAGGAATATAGGTCTATTCTAAAGAACAATGTATGGGACATTATGTCAAGGCCAAAGGACAAATCAATGGTCTCTTCCAAATGGATCTATAAGATCAAACATGCAGTCGATGGGAGTGTGGAAAAGTTCAAAGCAAGATTTGTAGCCAAAGGCTTCACTCAAAAAGAAGGAATTGACTACGACGAGACTTTTGCACCTGTTGCCAGGTATACCTCCATTTGAGTTATTATTGCATTAGCTTCAGTTCTCGATTGGAAGTTACATCAAATGGATGTAAAAACAATGTTCTTGAATGGAAAGATTGAACAGGAGGTCTTTGTGGAACAACCAGATGGTTTTGTACTGCATAACAAAGGCACTCATGTATGCAAGCTAAGGAAGGTCTTGTATGGTCTTAAGCAAGCTCCCAGAGTTTGGTATGACAGGATTGATGGCTTTCTTAAAAGCCTGGGCTTTCAGAAAAGTGATGATGATACAAACTTGTACTTCAAGGTAAGAGAGAACAAACCCGTTATACTAATCATGTATGTTGATGATCTTTTTTCTAACAGGAGATGAAGGGCTAATAGCCTGGTGTAAGAGGGAGCTAATCTTAGAATTTGAGATAAAAGACTTAGGCTTGATGCATTACTTCCTAGGATTGGAAATGTGGCAAAGGCAGGGTGATATATTTCAGACACAAGGAAAATATACAGTGGATGATTTAAAGAGGTTTGGTATGATGGATTGTAAATCCATGTCTACTCCGATGATTACCAACCTGAAGAAGCTGCATGATTCTGATACAGGTTCATATTTGGTGGATCCCACCATGTATAGGCAGTTGATTGGATCATTGATGTATATGATCCATACCAGGCCAGATATATGCTATGCAGTGATTGCAATGAGTCAGTTCATGGCTGAACCGAGACAGAGACACTAGGTGGCAGCAAAGCACATCTTGAGATATCTCAGAGGGACCATTACATATGGTCTGAGATATATATCCAGTGGTGGTCTATTTTTGCATGGGTATGCAGATGTTGATTGGGCAGGAAGCCCAATGGACCGAAAGAGTACTTCCGGATACTGCTTCAGTTTAGGATCCGCTATGATCTCTTGGTCAAGCTGGAAACAAGGATCCATTGCACAAAGTATAGCAGAGGCTGAGTACATTGCAGCAAGTGATGCTAGCAAGGAAGCAGTATGGCTCAGAAAATTGGTTTCTAGGTTGTTTGGTGACAAGCTCGAGACAACGATGGTTCACTGTGATAATCAAAGTTGCATAAAACTGACAGAGAACCCGGTATTTCACGACAGGTCAAAACATATTGACATGAAGTACCACTACATTCGAGACTTGGTCCAGTGAAAAATTGTAAAGCTACAGTACATAGCCACGAGCGAGCAAGTTGTTGATATCCTGACCAAGCCATTGCCATTGAGACAGTTTGTGCAACTAAGAGGCAAGCTTGATGTGGCTAAGAATGACTTCCTCACTAGGAGGGAGAGTTAAATTTTGTAGCATTGACAGCCATTCTCCAATGAGAGGCCATATGGGCCACCCTGAGGCTAGCCAGGGAGATTTGGAGAATCAACCAGTCTTGTGAGGTGTTGACAAAATCCAGGGGGAACATACAACCTCTGTGAGTCAAACCAAAAGTCAGGACAAACGAGATGCTATGTAAGTCTAATGCAAAAGTCAGGGGGAATGTACAACCTCTGTGAGCATAGACAATCTAGTGCAAAAGTCAGGGGGAATGTACAACCTCTGTGAGCATAAACAATCTAGTGCAAAAGTCAGGGGGAACGTACAACCTCTGTGAGCATAGACAAACTAGTGCAAAAGTCAAGGGGAACGTACAACCTCTGTGAGCCTAATCAAGCCTTGTGAGCCATGAGCAAAAGTCAAGGCATCTAGCAAAAGTTAGGTTGAACCTAAAATTCCTATGAGCTAAAAACAAACGATCTTCCTTATATTGCAAATGATGTAAATGTATTGATTTAGTGCGTTGGCACGTATGACATAATCCACCATGAAGAAATTCGAATTGCCATGTAAAGAGTCGAGTTGAATGTCAAGGTTGAGTTGTAAAAGTCAAAATTGCATGTCTAGGTCAAAGTCAAAGTTGTCAAGTTTGTTTGCATGCATGCATGTCATGTGCATGCTGAGTAGTTCGCATGCATGTCCAGTCAAGGTCGAGTCACTTGTTGTGTTGGCATAACATGCATTGTCAAGTCAAGGGTGAGATGTAACTGAAGTGTAAAGTCAAGTTCTATTTTTCGAACTCATGTCCAAGATCTATTTTCTGAAGTGTAAAGTCGAGTTATGAAAGCATGCATTCAAGCTTCTAATTTGAGCCTTCTTCCTTCACCTCTCCATGCCTTTATATGAAGAGGTCGACCCTCATTCTACACACAAGGTTTTGGAGCATGTGGGTGAGCAGCAAGTGTGTTTTGCAGTGTGAGGGAGACAGAGTTAGCTGGCTGCACGTATATCAGTTAGCAGGCAGCACATATCAGAGTTAGCAGGCAGCTTAAATATCAGTGTTAGAAGGCAGCAAATCCTTCTGTTTGAGGGCAGCAAAATACACCAACAAGGCTGGTGTATATCAGTCCAAAAACAGGCAGCAAAGTAGCGCCTAGGCTGTGCAAAACCTCTTCCACAGTGCTGGTCTATATCAGAGGTATTTATCAGCAAAGTTTCTAAGTCTTCTACAGGTCACACAGTCACGTCAAAGTCTTATTGGCAAGCTCGATCAGAGCAGAATTTCATGGTGGAATATTTGTAAGTGATCATACATTATTAATGCAATAAAAAGAGATTGTTTGCTGGGGGTTTTCTCCCTGTATCGGGTTTCCCCAGGGTACATGTGTTGTGATCTTGCATGCTGGTAAATTCTTATGATTATTGTTGTTCTGGTTTATGAATGATGTTAAAATAAGTTCAAAGTACAGTCAAAATTTAAAGAAGCACTTACAGTATTAAATCAAACTCATAATTTAACACAAATTATCTTCATTCTAAATTTTTGCTAGTTTACATTAATTTCAATTATGAACTTTTTTTGTAAATCTGATTTTTTCTCTAATTTATAAATGTTGATTCGCGTACTCTCAATGTACCCCAAGCATATTTTCTGGACACCATGTGCAGTGCATTCTTTGAATAATGCATTGAAAGAGATTGGAAAACTTAGAGTGGATTCGGGTGCTAATTGAAAATGGCCACAAAATTCAAACCTTGATATACAACCACCACTATTCACAAGCCATTTACCGTGGGCATGCCAAATTGGAGCTTATTAAACCAATTGATATCAAATTTGCAGCTTACTGCATTCTGCTTAGGCAACTTTTGGAGGTGAAGGGAGCTTTAGTTTCCACAGTTATCAGTGATATGTGAGAACAATGAAGGAAATCTACCTCAAATGCAGCCATGGAGGTGAAGCATTTGATTTTGGATGATCATTTTTGGGCAGATGTTAAAGTTGTTGTGGAATCTGTAGAGCCAATAGGTGATATGCTCCATTATGCAGATACGGACAGCCCATGCTTAAGTGAGATTAACATGAACATGGACCATATGTGAGAAGATTCAATCCATCACAAATGGGAAAGATACCAACTTATGGCCATAGTTGAAAATGTTTATACATGGACAGTGGAATAAATTGAACACCCCACTAATATGGCAGCCTATGCAATTAATCCAAAATGGTATGATCCTACAACAGAAAGAAGCCCTCCTTCCCAGATAGGCGATGAAAGGGCTTATTAAATGTTGTTAAAAAAAATTATGGTAATGCAGAAGAGGCATCCAACATACGTTCTCAGTTTGCCCTATTTTCGTGTGGGCGAAGTGTGTTTGCTTCCATGTTGCTTTGAGAGATAGGCATATGAAAAAGGATTCAATTGATTAGTGGTGGCCTCATGGTGTTAATGCTCCTAAGTTGCAGGGATTTGCCCAATTAGTCTCACAAGTAGCCAGTTCCTCATATTGTGGGGGGAATTGGAGCACTTATTATTTCATCCATTCAGTGAAGATAGATAAGATAAGAAACCGATTGGGATCAGAGAAGGCAAAGAACATAGTCTACACTCATAGCACACTTCATCTCATTACTTGGAAATACCTGAGGTACAAGGAGGATCCCTTCCAGAGAAGGGACTAATACACAGAGGATGCTATATGTGTGGATGAGGAGCCACAACCAAACGACCTCGTCGAGACACCTCCAATTATTGTTGTCGAAGAGGAGCCAATGATTGAGAGCAACAATTCTCTGGGGACCCTGTTGACAAAGGACCTTAGCAATGTCAGGATGATGAGGATGCAGCAGAACTAGCATACTTGCCTTGAGCAATCGGCTATATTGTTTTTTCTATTTCATTTTTGGAAATGCCTCTAGGCAATTTTTAAATGTAGTATGGCATGTTACTGGGTTTGAGACTTTAGAGCTATATATACCCCCCATGTACCCCCAATCCCCTATTTCAAAAAGTGTCGTACCTGCACCTGCACCCGCACCCACATACTCTAGCAACTTAGATTTAGATTTGATGTCTTCTAGTAGAGCAAGTCCTGTTTTTATACAATCAGAAGCATGTAACTTCCTTTTGATTCTCATAACTTTATGTTGCGACGCATATCATGAGAAGTGACCCTAACACTCTGTAATAGGCCTAATCTTTTCTCTGTTAAGGGTAATGTGTTTATAGTTGTATGTATATGTAGCTTTACTGAATTAACCTAAAGGGTAAACACCCCTTGGGCATAAGAATGGCCAATTCTGAACTCCATAAATACTAACTGGAGCTCAACATCGTGTGAACGAGTTCTACTTTGTCCATATGTTTCTGCAGAGAATGAAACCTAAACCCATCTGATTGCATTAGGTAGAAACTTATTGTTTCAGTGGGATTTGATAAAAAGAAATAGTCCATCAAGAAATAAATTATATTAGTTTGCAAGTTCCTCCTTCAGATAAAAAGGGAAAACTAAGACTTTAAGCCAAAATCCTTTTAGACATGGAAAGAAATAAATTCCAAATCAAAACAAAGAGGAAATTAGAAGTTTTACAAATGAAAACAGAACAGAACCCTAAACTCTTACCCTCAGTCATTCCAAAGCTTTTATTCAAATAATAAATTGCATATCTACATTTCACTGTGCCAATTTCTTATAAATAATGCATCGAATGCATAAATTGTGAAGGACTGGTATAATATATACAGACCTTCAGGAGGCGGTCTTGGCCAGCGTGCCTCTTGTCTGCCTCTGTCTTTAAAGGCGCTTTCGACTCCATGACCGCGCGGCAGATGAGCCTCCTCTGTCGCCATGGCTGGCATTTAAAGCCCAAAGAAATTCCAAACTTCGACAAGCCAGACAGGCTTTTCCTTGCAAACGCAGAGCTTACGGGAATCTCTACATTCTGACGATATATCTCTGTAATATTTGCAAAATTGCAGGAATGCAGAGCCATTAGTCCCTGGCTCTGCAGATTGTGTGCTTTGTTTGTTTATTTTCAAGCAAGGAATGCAGTTAAGGTCTTAGTCGTTTACTGTTGTGTTGAAATTGCAGTATTGTGAATTACTATGTGATGCTACTTGCTGATTTCGAAGACGAAATCTGTCGAAGGCTCTGTGTTTTTGTGGCCACAAACAGGCCAAAAACACGCGAGGGAGTTTCATGGAATGCCTTCATTATCTTATCATATGTGAAATTAAGTTTGATGTTTTTTTTAATATTTATCGAGTGTGAACCAAAAGCCTTTTTTTTAATATTTATCGAGTGTGAACCAAAAATAATTAATAAATCAATTAATCAATTCTCTAAATAATTTGTTATTTGGTACGTTACTTAAGTTATGTTAGTGATGAAAGGTATGTACTCATGTAGCTCTTCCACTATGAAAAGTTGCTTAAAAAATTATATTTCAATTCATAATCATAAAATTAAGTATACACTTCATAAGTTTATAAATTTAAAACCCACTCTAATGAAATTAAACAGAAATCCACATCAAAACTTACGACAACGAAATTAAAACAGAGATCCACATCAAAACCCATGACAACTAAGTTAAGTTGTAATTTGAAATTAAGTTGTAGTTCCAAACCAGTTTATGAATTTCTAAAAACCGTTGCAATTTATGAATTTCTAAAAGCTATTACAAGATTCACAAAGCTTACTAGGGGCATAAACCATGATAGATAGATATATTAAAACTGTATATTGCACAATTCCACATTAATTAATTACAGGGTGCTAAGCCAATAATAAGAAATAGGAGGATTCTCCTTTCGTAAAGTTGATTCTCCCCCCCTTTTCTATATAATGCATTGAATCAGGGCGAAAGTGATTAATTCACATTTCAAGGTTGCTCTTACTACAAACGCTTATTATAATAGTAGGCAAGTCAATTGTTTTCACATAAATAAGAGAATCAAGTTTGATTAGTTTTTATTTGTAATAAAAGCAAGAGGAATGGGAGCAGAAAACTATGTTTGGATTATAAATGACTAGTTCGAGAGACCATCTCCATTCATTATTCGTTCCAATATTACACATAAGTACCTCGACATAGCCAATTCTCTATCTTCCACTATAATAAGAGTATGGTATAGAAGGGCCCATGCAATCCAAGATTGGTATGACATTAGTTTAATCCATTACAAGTTGAGGTGGATAGGTTAGACTATGCGGATGGTTACATTTAAACATGAGTCAAAAAAGTGAATCCTGGAACTCGGGGAACATCAGTTGGTGCCAATGCAGAACTAATTCTTGTAAATGTGTTGAAGCTGCACAAAATAGATCTAGCTAAACAATAGTACACACATTTGCAGAGAGAAATTGAGAAAGAAGAAGAAGGAGAGAAAGAATGGAAGAATTCTCATTAACCATTTGAATAATGAATAATTTACACATGATATACTTTGTATAACTCAATGAGTGCGCACTAAAGGAGAACGAATGCACCACAATGGTGGTCTAGAGTGATCTAGACACACACCAACAGTTACGAGAGTGAACTGCCACCTAGTCTAGTCTCTCGGGCAGTTACGGGAGTGAACTGCCACCTAGTTGAGTTAACTAGTCAACTAGTCTTCAGTTAACTGACTAAACAGAGAATAGTGAGGAGTTAACTCAGGAAATCAAGGGTAATGCGCCAGTCTGGTGATGATCCCAAGGCAAGTGTGCATTAGCTGGTGATGATCTCAATGTTGCATGGTGACAAAACCAATGCAGCATCTAAACTCAACTCAACTAGTCAAACTGAAGTGTCAACTAAAAGAAAATATTCTCCAGGTAGAATATTCTCCCCTAAAATATAGGAGACTGGATAATGACTAATTATGACTATTAACAAGGAAAAACCTTAGGAAAAATAAATCTTAGGTGTGTGTGAAGTAACTCCAACACCCCCCTGAACATCACTATGGTGAAAATAAAGAATGGGTCCTGGCAACGAGGCCATGTTAGGTACCCAAATACAAAAGATACACTGAAATAAAGTGAGGAAAGAGGGAAAACCTCATGGGAAAAATTTCCCCTCAAGGTACAATGTATGTAAAAAGAAGAACTACAGTTGTTAGGCAATTGTGTCCTTCACTCCAAGATGACTTCGCAGAGAATGGAATTTATGCTCAGTGAAGGTCTTGGTGAAGATGTTTGTCGTCTGTTCTACTGAAGGACAGAATTGTAAGTCGATGATCCCCTCGTGTACTAAGTCCTAGATGTAGTGCATGTGGATCTTGATGTGTTTCGTCTGTTGCCTCTGAAGTGGATCGCTGAACTTCAGAGTGCTCTTGTTGTCACACCAGATGACGATCGGTCAATGAAACTGAATGCCCAACTCAGTGAGAAAATGTTGTAGCCACATAGCCTGAATGGTTATGTTAACTACCCCTCTGTACTCTGCCTCGGCTAAAGATAGAGCAATGGCAGCTTGCTTCTTGCTCGACCAACAGATAGGCCCAGAACCAAGACTGAGTGAGTAACCAGATGTGGACTTGTGATCAGTGTTATCGCCAACCCAGTCGGAATCAGTAAACCCGATGAGATCTAATGTAGAGTCTGTTGCGTAATGAATCCCAAAGGTGATGGTGCCCTGTATGTATCGAAGGATGCGTTTTGCAGCTTTCCAATGTAGTTCATACGGCTCCTGCATGAACCTGGAAACTGCGCCAATTGCATAGGAGAGGTCTATTCTGGAGTGTGTGAGATACAACAAGCTCCCCACTGGTTGTCTGTACAATGTGTTGTCAACCAGTGGAGTCTCCCCGCCATCCTCAAGTTTGACTCCTGATAGGAAAGGAGTCAGAGCAAACTTGCAGTCTGTCATGTGAAATCTCTCACGGAGATCTCGTGCATACTTGGCCTGAGAAAATTTGATTCCTGATGCATCCTGACTGATCTCGAGTCCAAGGAAGAAGTGTAGTGGACCCATGTCCGTCATAAAAAACATGTCATGTAGAATCCTCTTGACTGCAGCAATTGTTGAAGTCGAGCAACCGGTGATCAACAAATCATCGACATACAGAACTAAAAGTAGAGGTGAATCAGTCGTCCTGAGCATGTAGACATTCGGGTCTGATTTACAACGTACAAAGTTCTGTGATAGCAGGTAGGAGTCCATCTTGGCATACCATGCCCTCAGAGCCTACTTGAGACCATAAAGGGACTTCTTCAGTAGACAGACCAAAGACGAGTCCTGCATAAATCCCTGGGGTTGCTCCATGTAGATCTCCTCAGAGAGATCACTGTGAAGAAATGCATTCTTTACGTCCATCTGATGGACTTCCCATCCTTTGGTTGCCGCAATGGAAAGTGCAAATCGTATGGAATCCATCTTTGCTACTAGAGTGAAGGTCTCATCATAGTCAATACCATGAGCCTGATGAAAGCCTTTAGCAACAAGCCTGGCTTTGTATCTGCTAATCTGTCCATCCACTGCGCTCTTGGTCCTGTAGACCCATCTGCGTCTGACAAGTTTCCTCCCAGAAGGAAGGGGAACCAGATACCAAGTCTGGTTCTCGAGAAGGGAGTTGTGCTCCTCCTGCATGGTGGATTCCCAAAAGGGATTTCCAGCAGCCTCACCATAAGACTGTGGATCTGAAGATTGAACCAAGAAAAGATGCATGGAGGGTAATGGTTCAATGGCAGTGAGTGAAACAGGAGGCTCCTCGAAATCAGATCGAGTCCTCCTAATATCGGTTGGATCACCAACGATATACCATGCATCCTGAAGAGTAGTTTGTGCCCACTTGGGCCTCTACTCTGGCTTTGCAACTGCATCTGGATGCTCTGACTCTGCATCTGACTGTATTAACTCTGAATCTGAATCATCTGAATCATCTGAGTCCTCTGAATCATAAATCTTGTCTGAAGAAGAGTCGGCATGTGCATGCTCATCATCTCGGACAGGTTGAAGAATAAAGGTGCCTACATGCGGTTGTTGAGGTACATGCGAGACACTTTCCTCGAATTGGACACTACGCTCAATGATGAGTCGGTTCGAGGAAAGATCAATAAGCCTATACCCCTAGACACCGTCAGGGTATCCAACAAAAATGCACTCAGTGCTTTGTGGATCAAGTGCCTTCATTTTTTAGAGGGAATCTGGGCCCATGCACGTGAACCGAAAATGCGAAAGTGGGTCACTTCGAGTTTGAGGCCGCTCCAAGCTTCATAGGGGGTCTTATCCTTGACAGTTTTATGGGGAGATCTGTTTTGGATGTACGTTGCACAATTAAGTGCTTCGACCCATAGTCTCTGTGGTAGTGACTTTGCATGCAATATGCCATCTCCTTTAGAGATCTGTTTTTCCGCTCAGCAACTTCGTTTTGCTACGGAGTATAGGGAATTGTGTGTTGCAACTGAATCCCTGCCTCATGGCAAAGATTATGGATCTCATGATTTACATACTCTCCCCCGTTATCAATTCGAAGAAATTTGATCTTCTTTTCGGACTGTGTCTCAACCAAGGCTTTGAAATCTTTGAGGTGTTGAAAGACCTCGGATTTTTGCCTTAGAAAGTAGATCCATGTAAAACGTGAGAAATCATCAACAAAAATGAGAACAAATCTCACTTTGCTAATCGATGGATGCGGAAAATGACCCATAAGGTCACTGTGGATCAAATCTAAAGGTGTGGAAGCTCGTTGAGACTGTCATTTGTCGAATTTATATTGAGGGTGTTTTCTGAGAACACATCCCTCACATACTCCCTTGGAGAAATGGATGTCTCGTAGACCATCAACCAATATGTGCTTGCTAAGTTGTTGCATGTATCTGAAATTAAAATGTCCAAACCTTTTGTGCCATATCTGACTACTTTCATCAGCATGAGTAAGCAGTAAAGTAGAATCAGGTTCAATGAATTCAGAAAATGTATACAATCTAGACTGATGATTTACCTCACCGGTAGCAACCCTGGAATAGGTTTGCATGTCATAGATGTCCACGGAATTCGGTGTGAATATGAATTTCTTTCCAATGACAGAATCCGTCCTCTAATACACGGAGAGAAGGTTGACGGAAATTTTGGGAACGTGCAACACATTCTCGAAGCTTCCGTTGGTGAGTTCAATCCTTCCTTTGCAGGTGACTTCAATAGAAGAGTTGTCCCCCATCAGAATAGGAGGACCTTTGCATGCATCCAATGAAGAATATATTACTTTTGATGCAGTCATGTGATGTGATGCTCTTGAATCAATGATCCAAGCATCGGGAGAGGAGTTAATGGCAATCAAGGCATGGCTAGAATTGACTTTCTTGGAATTCATATCTTCTGGCTTCTTCTTCTTGGCACCCTCGGGGATGTGATCTCCAAGGTTGTTTTGCTGAAGTATTTGAGACATCAGATCTATTAGTTTTTACATGCATGCAGATTCTGAATGGAATCCTTTGTGACAGTACATGCATTTCTCCACTTTTCCCCTTTGGATCCAGAGGCATCAGTGAAGGGTTTTGTGTACCCTTCCTTCTTCGAATATGCATGAGATTTTCGTATATCTTTATCTTTAGATTTCTGATATTTGTGGCTTCCATCATGCACAGTGAGTGCATGCGCCCTTGGGCCTTTGATTGTGCCCATGTTGATGAGCTTGGTTTGCTCTTGTGTCAAGGATTCGATAAATTCCTCAAGAGAAAGCATTTTCCAGGTGGCTCCGGAGGCAAATCTGACAGAATGGAATGTGTATACGAATATAGAGAATTCGGGACCAAGCTTGGAGAGAATGGTGAGAACCATTTGTTTCTCCTCCTTTTATTTATCAACCCCGCAAGCTTTGAGTTGTGACAGTAAATCCTTGAATTTTGTAAAGAAATCTTGGATATTGTCGAAGCTTTTTGGATCCAATGTGAGCAATTCCACTTCCAACATGTGTCCCCTCATCTTATCCTGTTTTCCAAGGAGCCCTTCCAAGGTGGTCCAGGCTTCATTGGGAGTCTTACAGGAAGATATGTGAAAAAGGAGATCGGGAGAAATAAGACTGCAAATTGTTCCGAGTGCCTTATCCATGTGATTTAAATACTTGGATTTTTCTATGGCTGATGTTGGTTTTGTATCTGTATTCAAGGTTAACCTGTACAACCCTTTGATTCGGAGATGTATGGCTATTTTCTCCTTCCATGCAAAATAGTTGTAAGGTGTAAGAATGAATTCTTTTTGGAAATCCATATTTCTGTTGTCTTCAATCTTTTGTACCTGCAAAAATTTTTGGTGTAGATTTTGCTTAGCAGTCCGTCGACTCTGATACCATGTAAATGTGTTGAACCTACACAAAATAGATCTAGCTAAACAATAGTACACACATTTGCAGAGAGAAATTGAGAAAGAAGAAGAAGGAGAGAAAGAATGGAAGAATTCTCATTAACCATTTGAATAATGAATAATTTACACATTATATACTCTATATAACTCAATGAGTGCACACTGGAGGAGAACCAATGTGCCATAGTGGTGGTCTAGAGTGATCTGGACACACACCAGCAATTACGGGAGTGAACTGCCACCTAGTCTAGTCTCTCAGGCAGTTACGAGAGTGAACTGCCACCTAGTTGAGTTAACTAGTCAACTAGTCTTCGGTTAACTGACTGAACATAGAGTAGCGAGGAGTTAACTCAGGAAATCAAGGGTAATGCGCCAATCTGGTGATGATCCCAAGGCAAGTGCACATTAGATGGTGATGATCCCGATGTTGCATGGTGTCAAAACCAATGCAGCATCTAAACTCAACTCAACTAGTCAAACTGAAGTGTCAACTAAAAGAGAATATTCTTCAGGTGGAATATTCTCCCCTAAAATATAGGAGACTGGATAATGACTAATTGTGACTAATAAACAAGGAAAAACCTTAGGAAAAAGAAATCCTAGGTTCGAGTTTTCTCTAATTCTCACTTAACTACATTTCAAGTTTTCTCTATTATTGATTGAGTGGTGGTCCCACTCGAACTACAATGAGGTTTGATCTAAACTCAATCCTTAAGGTAGTCCCAAAAATTTGATCACTGAACCAACTCCCTTAAATTGTATATTGCATATTTAGATTGTCATAATAAAATATTAGAACCGGATTTTTCGTTTCGATACAACTCATCGAGAGCCATAGAGATCCAGATAAAAAACTAGACATGAGTTTACAAAACATACAAACACCAAGCCCAAGGATAGTTACCAGCATAAAGCTCTACCACCAACATGATTATTATAGAACCAAAACATAAGACCACTCGCAAACAAAACTAAACCCTAACCCATCATCGTCATCATGTTTATCTCCTCCAACTACCACCCTAAAAAACTGTTAAACTTCAATATATTGTGAAATTTCAAACTTGAAACAATAAGAAACTGCAAACCTGGACATTGAAACTTGAAAGCTCTTGCTTTAGAATATTGGTGGGTAAAATATGTTTTCATTTAGACCTTGCAAGGAATTTGCTTTATAGTTTGGCCATGAATAGTCCAGTGACGGGAACTAGAGTCTGGAAGACCTTAGCCTCGAGTCCCAAATTACAATACACGCAATTTGCAAATTGCAAATTGCAATTATGCACAGGATGACTACTAAGGTGAGTGTGACCACTTACGGATATCTCCATGTTGCAGCTTGTAGTCATTAATATTTGAGGTTTGAACTAGCACACAGTTACACACAGGATGGGTCACAGATGCATTAATCTCCAAGGGCAGTGATAGAACAGAAGTCACCTATTCTCTTATTTTCTCTTGCTTAAATGCATTCATTCATTCTCACCGTAACTCTCACCTCGCCCTGCATTTTTAACTCATCTCAATGGCATGCTTCGCCTTATCTTGTCTTCCTCCAAAATCCAAACAGAAACTCTTAGCATTATGACAAATTGCGATAATCCGCAAAATCAAACATAGGAACAAGATACAGATGCCCCGATTCAACTTTATAGTTGTTTTCTATATACATCGTAGTAAGAACCCTCGAAATGCACCTGACATCAAAAGTATGCAAAAATGTTCATGATCCATCATTCACGACAAATGCGCAAAAACCTTCAAGATATACTCCAAAATTTTCAATCTTCGAAGCAAATGTCCAAAAGACTTCAAAAACTCGTGCCACAACTTCGAACCTTGAGAAAAACCTCTGAAATGCATGAAACTTCTAAAATTTAAGCAAAGGAATCCATCCTGGGCTAGAAAAGCTCGAAATTTTTAAGAACCCAGGCCAACTTTTCCAATATTGGGAAAGCTTCGTTATTTATCGTGAAGATTCCAAACTTTATTCGTGACAAAATTATCACTACAAGGTAGATCGTAATCTAAAATTGTGCCAAACTATGTGGAACACTGTTGGAATGATGGGAAAACAAAGATGAATAAATGTAAGACCATAGGTACAACCCTTATAGACTGTATTTTCGGATGTTTGACGAAATTTTAGGTGATTTTATGATATTTTGAGATTCTCTTCATTCATTTGTACGATTTCTTTTTGGATATCTGGTATCTTCTTTATTGTGTTGTGTTACAGATACATTAATCTTTTATTCTCCAAGTCTTGATTAACATTAATCTCTTATTCTCTTGGGCTTAATTAACATTAATCTCCAATTCTCTATGGCCCGATCTCCACCTTCCCCATTATGTCCCTTAATATACCTTGACAACCACTTTCAACATTCACCCTTCATGCGAAATTTTAAACTTTACTTTGCATTTCCCGGAAAATTAGAAAAACCAAAAATAAGCATTTTTTTACGAGTATATTTTTAATCATACTTTTGAGACATGTTGGAAGGTAGTTGACTCAGTTTTGATCCCTGTGTTAGTTAATCTTGCTTCAAAGGTGGATTTTATTTTTATTTTACCAAAATTATTTTTTTCCTTCTGTTGGAGCGAAACATTGATCGAATAAAACTTAATTAAATAAGGATAAAAAAAAAATTCACAATAACTCAAGGATTTTTATTCATTAAAAAGGCATGGTCGAGACCACTGAGTACAAAGAGAGTTCTAAAAATCATGCCAAAAATCCAGCTCTGCAAGAGCTTCTTTCATCCAAAATTCTTTCCTCCTACTATATCCTATCCTGTAACTATTACTACTACTAGTCTGAACATTATATATTCGGTAATAAATACTATTTATACAAAAAGAAAGACAAAACATACTCAAAGTCTTTAAGTTGGATCATGACCACTAGCAACTCCCAACTTGTCCATGTCCTCCATAGGCTCCACATGGGGCATTTAGACCTGGAAGATGCATCGGTTTCGAAGTCGCTAATCTGCCATTACTATCTTCAGATAGAGAATTCCCTTGAGCCACATCCCTCTGTGCAAGCTGAAGCTGAAGAGTTGCCAATTGACTTCTCAGAAAGTCGACTTCATCCTGAAGCTGACCAATTAGAACACGGTGTTGTACCAAATTGTCCAAGGCGAATAATGTTGTGGAACTTAGAGAGCTAACCCGTATAATCAAGTGTTTCCTTTTTTCCACATCATTTATCTCCATCTGCCATGAGACCCATCTATATATCGACTGTCCATATTGTGTCATTTACTCAAAATAGCCCATAGATATTGAATCTGAGCACTGGGGAAAGAGATATCCAACGCCTCTTTGACTAAGTTAGGGAGAAGCATCGAACACCCACTAGTAGATTGCAACAACCCACCAAACTTGACTATGAGATTTAGATAATTGGATTCATATAGAGCTGAAGTTCCTGTTAAGATGATATAATTCGCAACTGTATCTCCCAGGGGCCCTTTGGTTTGTTGAAACAAACCAGGTCTCGAGCTTTCGAAGCTAGCAAACAATCTATCCCTGATAGTGTAAGTTTTAAACCTATGAAGTAAAGAAATGCATACAGATTCTTAAGCAAAACATAAATTAATCAATGGCTCATACACATGGTACACAGAGATTTACAATGGAAACCCTTAACCGGGAGAAAACCAACATTACTTGGTGTCACACCTTTCAACTCTTTTCTTGTATTAATTTCACCATTCACCATACAATATATACAATGTTTTAGGTATTACGTAGCTACCAAAACCCTAATCCCTTAATCCGAGATTAATTTAGAAAACCGCTAAAAATAGCAAAAACTGCCAAAAAAAATAAATTGGGGTGCTTCAGCGAACGCTTCGCGTAACCAGGGGGGGCACCATACCTGGCCACGCCTAGGAAGCGCCCGATGCACACGACACGTGTATCAAAGAAAGTTGGGATCGTCAGACACAGTTGTTGAATCTAACGCGCCCACACACACACATGGAAATAATATAACATATACCCAACATTCTCCCACTTGTTGTTTTCTTTACATCCAAGGGTCCACAAGATTATATAGTCAACAATCCAGGGCAACAATGCCCATTGTTACTCTACACCAGGAGAACTTTTCTGTGCTCACTAACTTTGTCAATGAATCTGCAACATTCTTCAAAGTGTCAACCTTTTCCAACAACACCTTCTTTTCTTCAACCATGTCTCTCACAAAGTGATATTGAACATCAATATGCTTTGTCTTCGAATGATAAGTTGGGTTCTTTGCCAGGAAGATTTCACTCTGACTGTCACAATCTAATCTCACTACTTGGGGTACCAACCCAATACCTGAACACAATCTCTGTAACCATACTGCTTCCTTGCTTGCATGAGTGGCTGCCATATATTCAACTTTTGTAGTTGAGAGTGCCACTACATCCTGTCTTTTGCTCATCCAACTGATTGCTCCTCCAAATAGGTTAAACACATACCCACTTGTAGATCTTCTACGATCCAGATCACTAGCCCACTCTGCATCAACAAAACCATGCATGTCCACCACTCTGTCCAATGGTCTTCCTTGGTAGCACAATCCATAATTGGTAGTGCCACACAAATACCTGAAGACCCTCTTTAATGGTGTCCAATGCTCCTTCCCTGGTTTTGACATATACCTGCTCAAAACTCCCACTGCATGTGCAATGTCCGGTCTAGTACAAACCATTGCATACATCAAACTGCCAACAACACTGGCATATGGAACATAGGACATGTCCTCTTCTTCTTCCTGTGTCTTGGGACACTGATATGCAGATAACATTACACCTATAGGAATAGGAACCTTGACTAGTTTACTTCCATGCACATTAAACCTTTGCAATATTGCCTCAACACATTTTCTCTGATTCAACCAGAGTTTCCTGTTTGCACGATCTCTTTTAATCTCCATTCCCAGAATGAAGTTAGCAACACTGAGATCCTTCATGTCAGATTTGGAAGATAGCTGCAATTTCACCTCCTTGGTAACATCCATGTTTTTTCCTGCCAGCAACATGTCATCAACATACAACACTACATAAATGAAGTGATTACCAACCTGCTTGGAATATACACAGTGATCAATCCTGCTTCTCACAAATCCCAATCCAAGGATGTATGTGTCAAACTTTTGGTACCACATCCTAGGTGATTGCTTCAGACCATATAGTGACTTCTTTAGCTTATAGACCAACTCTTTCTTTCCCTTCACTACAAATCCTTCTAGTTGCTTCATGTAGATTTCGTCTTCCAAATCCCCATGTAGGAATGTTGTCTTCACATCCATCTGTTCCACTTCAAGATCAAAAGCAACAACAATCGATAAAATAAATCTAATAGAAGTTAACTTAGCAACAGGAGAAAAAATCTCACCAAAGTCAATTCCCTCTACCTGGGAATAACCTTTTGCTACTAACCAAGCTTTGTATTTCTCCACTTTTCCTTCTGCATTAAACTTCTTTTTAAACAACCATTTGCTACCAATAGATTTTCTTCCAGCTGGCAACTCAACTATATCCCATGCCTCATTCTTATCCAAGGCATCCATTTCTTCAACCATGGCCTTCTTCCAAAGTATACTATCCTCTGAATTCACTGCTTCCCTGACAATTATGGGATCATCATCAGTAATAGATAAAGCAAAATTAGAACGAAAATCAAGTGGACTATACCTTTTTGGTTTCCTTCTTTCCCTCACTAATCTCCTCAATACTGGAGTATGAGGTTCTTCTTCTTCTACTTCATCTTCTTCAGATGATTCAGATTTTGCATCATCCAACTCAAACTCTATTTTCTCAGGTTCTTCTAGCCTTGGTAGGAATTCATGTTTGGAAACATCTTTTACCTCTCTTAAAACAACATCTCGACTATAAACAATCTTCTTAGTTTCCGGGTTCCAAAGCTTATAACCTTTCACACCATCTTTATAACCAATAAAGATACACTTTTCATCTTTTTTATCCAACTTACTCTTGTTTTCCTTTGGAACATGTACATAAGCATCACAACCAAACACGCTAAGATGTTCAAGAGAGGGTTTCTTTCTAGTCCATACCTCATGTGGAGTTTTATCATCCAACGATGATGAGGGTGATTGATTGACCAGGTAACATGTTGTACCCATTGCCTCTGCCCATGTGTTCCTTGAGAAAACATTTATGAATGAAACATAATACACAGATTTACCTAGTGATGGAACAAGCACAGGTCCAAACACATCACTGTGTATCAACTCTAAAATCCCCTTTGCTCTTGTAGCACCAGATGGAAATCTTACTCGATTTTGTTTTCCATATATGCAATGTTCACAGAAATCAAAATCCAGAGTGCAATTAGACATACCTTCAACCATACCTTTACCGTGTAGTGTTCGAAGGCCCTTTTCTCCAATATGCCCCAGTCTTTGATGCCACAACAAGGTCTTCTTTCCAGGGATAGTATTGGTCTTGTCTTCTTTATTTGTCTGCTCAGGGACAACATAACTGTTACACCCATTAGTATAAGTGCTTCCCAACAACTTGTACAGAGTTCCACACCAAACTCCCCTCATCAACACCATTGGTCCTCGTACCATCTTGCAAGTGCCCTTTCCCAATACAGTATTGATGCAGGAGCATCGCCTTCAAAGTCAAAATGCAAGCGTGGAGGCAAAGGAACGACATCTCAACATGACAGAGTTCACATCAGAAATTAACTCAGAATTAAATCGGGTTGTTGAGATATTTTTGTAAAAAACATTTTTAAATATGTCGTATTTGTAAAGTCATGAAGGACTGTAAGGGGTTGCAAATATAGAGTGTTGACTCTTATCTAGCAATAACCGTTAGTTATTGTAATAGGACAAAATAGGTAACCGCTAAGAGTTTGATAGGATAGGTTATAGACAGGACGACGAGAGCTCGTGGAGCCGGTCCTTAGATAGTTTGTTGTTGCATTGTAAAAGGAGAATGTATGAGAATTATGAGAAGGAGATAGAGATCAGAGAGATCCGTAGAACATAGTAGAGTAGAAGAAATACTATGTAATTTGTTTTCATGAATGAATAGAACAAACATAATTGTCCCAAATCCTTGGACGGTGTTCATTTAATGTGTGATTGAATGAATGTGATATTATGTGTGTGTGTGGTTATTTTCATTTTCGTTCATGTATGATTGTTCGAGATATTGATTGTATGAGTTCATGACGAAACTGAATGAGTTTCAATTGTTTCTCTTTTGACACTCGTATGCAAGGTGTGCATCTCGAACGCAAGGAGTGCGTCGACTGAGTCTCAGATTGACTCAGAAGAGTTTAGAGAGAGACAAAGGAAACTTAGACCAGGTGCAAGGTGTGCACAACGTCAAGGAGGGACCAAGCGTCGAAGAACCCGAACAAAGGAACGCCAAGTGGGTGAGAATAATTTCTTTCCAAGAAATCCTTCGATCTGAGTTATTGAAATCTTGAGAACGCAAGGTGTGTGTGGGAAATTAAAATACTTTTAAGGGCAAAGCTCAGAAGGGATAGCACTTTCATAAGTGTTGACGATATCTAAGAGTCGGAATTGTAGGAGGAGCAAAGGTTCGAAACCTTTGAAGACTGATAAATCTTCTAAGTCAGAAGAAGATCAGAAGCTCAGGAGAGAGGAGTGACAGTGGTCGTTGGATCACAGTGCAGAGGATCAATAGTCGTCTGAGTTGTGTAAGGTGCACGAGCCTTAATGCCTTGCACTTACAGGAGAGAGAACCTATCAAAGTTTGAGACTTGAGGTTTCCGAAGCCCGAAGAGCCGGAAACCCAAAGTAGAATCTCAGTTGTCCGATCGCAGGAATAGATCTAAGTCGTCAGATTGTTCAGGATAAACTTCAAGCATTGGATCGCCAGAGTGGATCTGAGCCATCAGATACCGTGAGTCTAGGAGGAGGCAAGTTCGAAACTTGAGATTTTCGAAGCGCGGAGAGCAGAAGGGACGAAGCGAATCTGGACCGTGGGATCCAGAAGGACATGTGTCAACAGGTCAAGAGATCCAGGGGAAGGAAAAGGTTGAAGTGTTGAGACACCCGAAGCCCGAAGAGCCAAGAGTCGTCGATCTATAAGTGGACACTTGTCAATAGATCACGAGGTCCGGGTAAATTTGTTGTGGAGTTTCGGTTAAAAACTGAGACTGTTGAACCCCGAAGACCCGAAGTGATTCAAAGCCGTCGGATCTAGGAGAGACGTGGCATAGATCCATGCACTCCAGGTAAAGTCCCGAAGTGATCTAAAAATGATAAAGACTTGTATTCTTGAAAATATTTGCAAGTTTTAATTCAAGTGTTCTTATGCAAATGGATCAATTTTGCAAACATAACTTTTATAGAAATTACATATTCAAGATGCATATAAACAACAACAAATAACAATGAACAGAAAACACATAACACATCAAATGATAAAGGAGTTCACCCTTCTCTTCGACTACATCTCCTAGTCCAACTTCCAATGGATCTTTTGTATTATTTTCTCAAAGTGATAAAATATGTGCTTTACAATGCTCAAAATGCGAAATAGATGGCTCCAATGGCTTCATAACGTCCAAAAACCCCTAGCTGGGCTTTTTCGGCACCTCATTTGGCCAAAAATTGAAGAAGATAGGCTTCCTGGAAGTTCCCCTTCAAACTTGTTGTCTCTGGATCGCCAAAATGCACCTCTGGCTCCTCAACCTAGCCCCGACGCGCATATTTGCGTTAAAACTTAGCATCGGGCGCAACCGCAAAATGGTGTGAACCGTAGGACGGTTAGGGCACGCCCAACCCCTAACCACCAAAATCGTGGGCATATGGGTCCATGTGACCCCGCACAAATACAAAAGGAGCCAAGGGTTAAAACATGTGGTAACGGTCGGATGGCGCGCGTCGGTGGTTACATGGCGTATATACATATGACCGGGGGTCGGGGCTAAGCCCCGGCCCGGACCACGCCCCATTTCAAAACTATTGCAATTCAAATAATTTTTTTAACATATGTATGTTAAGAACCATAGGTGGGCACGCCGGTTGGGTGCCCCTTCCCAAAGCTCTTCCACTTGCCCCGGAGGTCGCGGGGTCGAGTCCTGCCGACTACCAAAGTTTTATACCACTGTTTGAGTGACACGTGGCGACCATTGATTGGGCCATGTGTCACCATTCCATTCGCCACAAACAAGCGACGTGTCAAGAAACGATTCATCGTCCAACTGCCAACCAACACCTGCCATGTGTCGTACGACCCTGCCAACTCAGCCCTGCCACATCAGCATCCGTACGGACTGTACAATCAGCACATTTTTTTTTCCTGTTTGATGATTTGAACAGAACGTGATATCTCTCTCATCCGATGTCCGTTTGAACCCAAACAAGTTGCATCAGGTTCGTGATGACGAGGCCTACGCACTCATTCGATTTGAAGCAATTCCGAACACTTTTAATTTTGAGCAAAATTTGATCCCTTGGATCACACCTCCCGATTGGAAAGCTTTTGGACCTCCAAAAGACTATTTTCAATCTATCTGAAGATGAGGGTATAGTTCCCTCACCTTTCCAACCGCAATCCACTTGGCTTTGCTTGGATTTGTGCCTTTAGGACCAATTCGAAGATATTCCACATTTCCTCGTTTTGAAGTTCTCATTCTCCTGTCAAGGATTGTGTCTTCATGCAATTCT
>SNQJ01S0058428.1:9470-32663 GCA_010110895.2 Picea sitchensis | reverse complement strand
TGAGCATCATGCCATCATGCTTAGCTTTTGTTTGACATCTGTCCGATATGAAGTTGCACTGAACTACAGGATCCCACCTCACTCCTTCAGCCCAGAGTTCAAATTGAGGATACAGACACCAAAAGGCTTCCAAGTTTGCTCCAGATTCCGAAAATTGCACTCTCAATACATTTACAAAATGCCAACCTATAGTATCTTATTTACTCTTCTGAGGTCTTGGCCTGATATTCTATACGAAAACAAGGCTATTAACTGCACAAAAGCCTCGTCACCATTTCTACCTAGATTGGTCATTGGTGCATGCAGAATGGTTTATGAATGGAAACACTGAAACACCAAGAACGATGTTATTCAGCAGACTGACCTGCTTCTTCCCTTCAAGACAGCACCGCTATCCTGACTCTGCCTTGCAATATAATGCCACGCAAGTTCAACAAATTTCATGAAAAGGCACCAAGAAAGAGCAAGTACCATGGCAGGAAGACGCCCTACCATAAGTCCTATGAGCACAATGATCAATAGAACTGAGATCGTAACATAGCTGAATTCAGAAAACTCAACACCAATCTTGTATGAACTGCATTCCTCCAAGCATATTCGGCCAGGAAAGGAAAGGGAGTGCCCAAATTTCAATGCTTGATCTTTCTTCCACTTTGATTCTTTTTGCACATTAGATTCAGAACTGGTCAACTCTCTTCCAACAATAATGGATGTAGAACAAGACTTGGGAGAAGAATAGGCAGGGCTGCTCAACACTTTACGTGTAGGCACCAGTTCATCTCTTGTATGGGGACTAGTCGGCACACTTGCAGATTTCTGGAAAACTAATTTTTTAAACAATTTGGATCTGGAAAACTTGCTCCCTTGGGGAGGTTGTTTGGTTATAGTGGTAGATGTGCCGATTCTTTGAGAAACCGGCAAATCAGCAAAGCTCTCAGGGGCAGCTTTGGTTGTGCTAGTGCAAGGTTCCGAGGAATTATTTCTTAAAATGGCTTTACTTGTCACCTTTTCCCTGCAGTCCAACAACTTTAGCTCATCACATGGAAAAGACTCTTCTTGGCCTGGACTGCTATATTTTTTACAGCCACAGATAGATAGCAAAATGGATGCAACAAAATTTGTTGATGGAAAAAAACGGGCTGTTGAACCTGATTCTTGGCTCTTAAATACAACCCGGTGAACCAAAAATACAATTAAAGTGATTCCCACTGCGGCCTTCTTTGTATCCAATACAACAGAGATGGACATAATTATCACCAAAATTACGGCAAAAAGCTGTCTGTACAGAGGGTATAATCTGGTAGTATTTTCAGAAGCATGATTGGCACCCAATTGTCCTACAGAATTCACCTGTTCCACGATCTGATCCTCAAAATTCTGTTCTAATATCACATCTACAGATTGTGGGTCATTGCCAAGCTGACCTAAAGATTGGGGATCATTGCCAGACTGACCTACAGATTGTGGGTCATTGTCAAGCTGACCTACAGATTGTGGGTATCTACCAAACTGATCTACAGATTGCGGGTTATCGCCAAACAGACCTACAAACTGTGGGTCAATGCAAATCTGCTCTGAGATCTCACCTACAGATTGTGGGAGGGCTGAAAACTGCCCTACAGATTGTGGATTAGGGCGGGGAACATGTACCTTAGGCGAAGGACACCGTGACTTCTCTGCCTCAGCCTTCTTTGACGCCTTCTTCATCGAATGCCAGCGCTTCTTCTTTGCAGGGGTATCTCCATTGGAGGGCATCCAACCCAAATGCCTATTGGCCACAAAGCTTGCAACAGACGAAGGGAACCCAGTCTGGACCGCTGCAAGGGACTCCCTCTTAGATTTGATCTCTGAAATTAACTTCTGAAGCCTGCCATTGACCTTATAATTCTCCTTCTTGGCTTCAAAGTTCTTGACTCTTCCCTTCACCCACTGGTACATCGTGCCGACCTTTCTACAAATTCTCAACTGCCAGGACCACTTTTTAAGGGGGGAGCCCTACAGATTATGGTACAGTGTGTATATGTGGGACTGCTGTGATATCACAGATTCTTCACAAAAGCCAGATGGTAGATATGCCGTCTCTGTACACATATATATGTTCAAACAGACACAGAGCCTTGGATTTTCCCCTACATGGGCTGAGTTTTCAGAGATCATAGATGCGAAAAGGGCCGTTATCCCCACACTCTTTCAGTGAACAGTTCTGCCTTTGTCTGCTTGCAGGCCTACAATAAAGAAATATTCTAGATAACTGGAATGGGGTCGGTGGGTGGTAAATTAGTAGCCGACAATTGGTGTGTTAATCTGTTACAGTTCCAAAGCCCCGTGTAGATGACTCACCGATGGATAAGGTCATCAAAACGAATTCCTTTCGGACGAAATTTTCCAGAGCGATTTGGACGGAAATTCGGTGTTAATTTGGTCGTGTTAATGGTGGAACCATGTCCACGCGTTTTGCGTATCTTTGAATGAATCTAAAACTTTGAAAAATGGGTTTCATAACTTATCAAATGAATCAAAAGTTTGATATTTTGTTTTTTAATTTTGAACACTCCACAAAATAATGGCTAAATATTTATATGAAACATGTTATTTCTATTTCAATTTCCATAAAATAATGGTTACATAATTTTATGAAACATATTATTTTTATTTCAATTTTCATAATAAGAATATTTTAATTTATTTATTTTTATAATATTGATCATTTTAAAAAATAATGATTATCCCATCTGAATTTGAACTTGTGATTTTTTAGGAGAAAACACATATTCTTAACCATAAGATTTATTTAAATTGTTTATAAAATTAAAGATTAAATGTTTTTGGATACTCCACAATTCTTTAATATTATTAATAATGATTAGATGATACTAAAAGTGCAAATCTACACCCTACAAACCACTAGTAAATAATTTCAAAAAATTAATTTTTATTTATACACAATGATAATCAAAATGTAGAAATTGCATCTACAAAACTAAACATATAACCCTCAATATTATAAACTTTTTCTATTTCATAAAACTAAATATTAAAAACCCTTAATATTATAAACCTTTTCTATTTCATAAAGAAAAAATAAAAATTGTATTTGTATTAGTGATTATATCCAAAACCATAAAAAATAAAAATTGAAAATTGTATTAGTATTAGTGATTATATCTAAACCCATAAAAATTGTATTTGTATTAGTGATTTATATAAACTCCATAAAAGATATAAAAAAATATGTTTAAATGATAAATAGGAAAAGAGGAACGAAAGCACATAACTCCATGTATTTATGGTTCAATGATTTTTATAAGTCTTGTAAAGTTGGGGATAATGCTAAGTGAGTTTTTCACTCCAATTAGGTGGTGTACAAGATGGGATAAGCTTGGTGCAATTGCTCCACTACTCGTACACTGGTTCTTTAATGGCGGACATCTTGTTAGACTTGGTCTCACTGGGACTTGGACTCTGAGTCCTTAGCACTTTATCCTTGCACTGACTATTGACCGAACATTGAGCACTGACCGAATACTGAGCACAGAGAAAGTTACTGTGGAGACCAATAGCTCTGATATATTGCCTGGAGTCTTACTGTGGAGTCCATAGCACTTTATCCTTGCTAATGTCTTAGTTTTCGAACACTGAGCACTGGCTGAATAATGAGCACAGAGCGAGTTACTGTGGAGACCAACAGCTCTGATATATTGCCTAGAGTCTTTCGACCCTTTTCCATAACTTCCTCCTTGACCATCGACTCGGGCCCACTTACCTATGATCATCTTCCTACAATTTGTTCTATCGTCTACGACCTGACCATAAGACACAACTCTGGCCATGTTTCACGAGACCCAATATTGCTCTTGATTTATATATTTTACTCCACCTCTTCTCGAGCTTTCCTCGAGATGGAGGAAAAAGTCAGAGCACTTATGAGTGTTGTTGATGAAGCCTTCTGGAATAGCGAAGGAATCTTTACATCGGTGGATGAACTCACCAGGAGTGCAAGCACATCATAGGCCTTTTCTACCATTACATCACCATCCTTACACTCTGCTCCCTTTAACTCCCTAACCACAACTAGAACTACACTCTCCCATCCCCCATCTACAGTTTTTTATGACTCCCATGCCTTGAAACTCCCCCACATGCCACAGCTCTCTATTAACTTGGACTGCAGATTACCAAACCCAACATTGGCCCCACTCTATAATACCTTCCTCCCTACAACCAGTCTTGGTCCCCCACAAAGCTCTCGTGGCACACAGGCCCACCAGTCCCCTACTGGTCACACATCCAACTCTGGAACTACACATAGGCCTCACTCACAACCACATGGAGGAAAGAAAGCATCTCGATCTTGGGTCTCCAAAAAAACAAAATAGAAACTCATTATTGGCATTGATATTGGACTGGCAGAGACTTTCTCCATGGCTCTCTGCAACCTTGTGGGTAGGATATCATACAGATATCTCTGCAAGACAGACTTGGATACCTGGCTGACTATTTACTGGAAGCCTATCCTGGGATATGCTCCTATCCTCTCACATTTGGGGCGGGGTTGGCTCTATTTTCACTTCAAAACACCAGAAGATGCCACTACCATTCTGGATAGACTCTGGACTATATATGACAACAACCTCATGCTAAAACAGTGGAGAGTGAGTTTTGACCCAGCTCAGGACTACTTTCATCTTTGCCATCTGTGGGTACTGCTCCCTGGACTGCCTCTACAGATTTGGAACGAGAAGGCCCTCATTGCTATTGGAAACTCCCCGGGTCGATACATCTCCATAGACTCCAATACCTTCACTGGACCAGATAAGAAAATTGCAAGGGTGCTAGTCGAGTTGGATATACATGAAGGGCTCTCTGAAACACTGGACATAGACTGGTGAGGACACATTACACAACAAAATCTAGACTACCTTGGCATCCCATTCAGATGCACACTATGCAGACAGATTGGCCACCTAAGGAAGACATGCATAGGAGCACCTGAAGAGGACACCTCAGAGGAAACTATGATAGAGCTTGCTACATATATGGACTCCCCACCAGTTTATAGCCACATACACCTCCCAGATCTTCCATATGATGGTATAGCTCCTGGACTGGATACATTAACAGGTAAGCTCAAAGTCATTTTCCCTACTCTGTTCTCCTCTCTCTCCTCACTAGAACTGGATCTTATTGACAATACTCCACAGTTTAACTTGGGTCCGGATCTTTCACCTCCTGGAACTGTTATACCCACACCTGCACCACCCAGGCAGCCCAACACCTCCCGAACTCCTTTAGCTCTCACAGATTCCTTTCTGACTGACACCACCCCCACTCCATTTACTACAATCTCCACTGGAATGACCTCGACCCGCACACTACTTACACATCCCTCAACACATACTCTGATTACTACCTCTCTTACCCTTGATCCCCCTGCGCAGAAACTCTACCCGACCTCCCCTACTTCAAACCCACCCTCCCTTGACTCTATATTGATGCAGGATCAACCTATAGTGATCACATGACCTTCCCACATACATCCCTCTCCAACACTTGATGTTTCAAAATACCTTCTGATTCACCCTACTCCATCCAAGATTCTAATCATGGTAGTGAGTGATCACACACAGATGCCAACACTATTTAGCTCCCATGATCAGTTGGCTAAGAACAACAGTGAACAGACCCACGAGCAGGAGGGATCTTCTTACCTATCGGGACTGAGCGAGCTGAGCTTGGTGAAAACACCCTTGGAGATGTCTTGAACACCCTCCTTCCCTCCTACAAAGAAGTCTTATCACCTACACCCCTACCTACCTACAAAGGACCTTCTTTGCTTTTCCCAGAGACTGGTGTTAATCAGAGACCAGTTGAGACCTCATCCACTTTACAAGATAGAGATTATACTTGGACTACAGGGCATGCTTTTGAACACTCTCCTATCAAAACCCGCAGTGCCTGGCGTAGAGAGGGAATTCCACCTTCACACCCTATGGACACACCACACACTTAGATGTCCAGGTGCTTAGGGCACCAAGGGAAATCCCTAGCAAGAGAAAACCATGATTCTTCTCTCCCTCAACATTAGGCCCGGGGGGGCACCTAAAAGTTGCCTCATTTAGAAGACTCATTTCACACATTTCTCCAAACATCATATTTTTACAAGAAACCTTGGTAGACAACAAAAAGGTTTTTACAAGAAACCTTGGTAGACAACAAAAAGGCCAGAGGTTTCCTAAATCAATTTCACTCCAATTGGAATACCTGTACAGTCAACTCACTTGGCTCCTCTAGAGGGTTAGCAGTAGCATGGAATCCTGATTGTTTTGATTTTCTCCCATATCTCTCCTGCGGAGGCATACTCTTGACTGGCTCCAGTCGCATCACCAAAAAGAGATACAATATGCTCAACATTTATGCACCTTTCTTTGATCGACGACAATTTTGGGAGAAGATAGAAGCTAGGGGGCTTCTAGAACTACCAAACTTGATCATTGTCGACGATTTAAACTTAACAACAACCCCTGGAGAATTCTGGGGTGCCTTAGCTACTCCAGATACACTGGCACATTATTTCCATACACTCTTCTCTGCTCACCACTTAGTGGACTTTGTGCATGTCTCCTTGACATCCACTTGGCGTAATGGATGTGAAGGTACAACCTCCATCTCAAAGAGACTAGACTGCTACATACTTTCTGAACATATCATTTCCTCAGATGACAGGTTACACACTTGGGTATGTTACCCATTTTTTTCTGACCATGCTCCAATTGCACTACACTTGGAAACATCCCGCTGCAAAATAGCTTATCCCTTCAAGCTCAATGCAGACTAGCTACATGAACCCGAGTTTAACACCATTGTGGCAGATGTCTAGAAGGATAATATTTACTTAAATGAACAGTGCATACAAAATCGCATGTCTTGGAAGCTTAGATGTCTCAAAGGCCGAATCAAATGGTGGGTTGCTACATATCAACATCAGAATGCACATCGACTACTGGAGTTAGAATCTACTATCAGGGATCATATTCTTAACGAATCCAACAATGGGATCATTGGTGAAGACAACCTTGCCATTAAAAATCTTGAAACATAAAGAAATACTTTACTTCTTAAAAATGAAACCTTCTGGAGACAATGTAGCAGGTCCACATGGATAAAATGTGGTGACCACAACACCAAATATTTCCATAAATTATCTAGCTCTCGCAGGAATAATAAACACATTTGGGAAATCTCAGATGAGGATGGAACAACCCACAGAGGACAGCAAGCTTTAAAAACTGTAGCTGTCAATTACTACAAGCCCTTCTTTGATCAAAATCCCTCAACAAATCTACATAGCACAGTTTTGGTGGCAAGTCTCTATGCTGTCTCAGTATCAAAGGCAGACTTAATATCTATGGATAGTCCTTGTACAGTACAAGAGATCTTAGTGGCATTAAAATCCTTCTCCAAGGACAAGAGTCCAGGCCCAGACGGTTGGACGATAGAATTTTACTTACACTTTTTTGACTTGGTTGGTCCAGATCTCCTGGCGCTTGTGGAAGACAACATACTTCGTGGTAAAGTGATAAGTGCCATTAACTCCACATTCCTCACACTTATTCCTAAAGCAGTTTCCCCCTCCTCCTTTGGAGACTATAGACCCATAGCCCTCTGTAATCTATGCTACAAACTCATCTCCAAAATCATAGCCACCAGAATCAAGCCCATCCTCTCACGTTTTCTCTCGAAGGAACAATTGGGGTTCTTAAAAGGCCGACAAATATTAGATGCCATAGGCACAGCCCAGGAATGCCTTCACAGTATCAAAACCAAGAAATCCAATGCGCTCATTCTTAAATTGGATCTCAAAAAATCATTTGACTGCATAGATTGGAATTTCCTTAGATTGATCTTAATGCAAGGAGGTTTCAGTCACCAAATAATAAAGTGGATAATGAGTTGTGTCTCCAGTGCAAATCTTGGAATTTTGGTCAATGGAGAATCCTTCGCCTTCTTCTGCAGGGGCAGGGGATTGAGGCAGGGCTACCCTCTCTCTCCATTACTCTTCATCCTGGCGATGGAAGCTTTGAGCCCGCTTCTCAAATCAACACAATCTGATGGTAATATTTATGGATTAAAGGTTTCTAGAACTATCAAGATCCTCCACCTCCTTTTTGTTGACGACATCCTCATCATGACAAAGGGTACCTTACAGGATTGGATAGAATAAAGGATATCTTACATACCTTTTGTAGCACCATTGGCTTAACTATAAATTGGAACAAATCTTATTTCCATTTTGAAAATATTCCCAACCCTACCTTAGACCAGATCAAAGATATTTTTCCCTATACGTTTTTACCACTCTCCTCTGGATTATCTTACCTGGGCTATCATCTAAAACCAGATTCATACAATCCATCAGACTGGAACTAGCTCCTAATCAAAGTGGAAAAAAGAATAGGACACTGGAGCACGAGGTGGCTCTCACTTGGAGGATGCTTCACCCTGCTCAAAGTTGTTCTTGAAGGGAAGGCAATATATTGGATGGCCCTAGCTGCCATACCAGCCTCGATTCTCACAAAACTCTAAAAGATGATGTTCACCTTTCTCTGGTCCAACTGTCTAGATCACACTCGTCAACATCTCTACAGTTGGCTTACTCTTGCCAAACCAAAGAAAAAGGGAGGATGGGGGAATTCAGAATCCACACATTTTTAGTCAAGCCCTTGCTGCCAACACTCTTTGGCGCATCTTGATTAAACCAGTCATTTGACATGCTGTAATATTAGACAAATACCTCTTCCACCATATTGTCAGTAGTTGGCTCATGGTGGAGACTGAAATCCGCAGAACGGCCTCCCTCTTCTGGAAAAATCTTCTGAAAGCAAAACCTTTGATCACTTCTAAGCTCTGTTGGCACTGAGGCTCAGGGAAATCGATTGAAATTGGTCATGAATGCATCCTGGGGATGGATGCCTTTATTACGCTCTCCCCACAGTTGATATCATACCTGAAAACAAAAAATATCAACTACCTTTTTCAAATTCGAAACTCCAGTAAATTGGACGCCTTGCCTGACTCCTAGATTCCCAACATCTCCCTTGGACTCACCGTTGATGCAGCCTGAGAATGGACAGATTACTGCCAGGTTCTCTCATAGATCGGGATTCATATTACTGCTAAAGAATATCAACTCAAATGGTCGGGGGGCGACCACTCAGGTAACCTCACTGCTCAAAACGTTTATGCAGAGATTTCAAACTCGCATTGGCTCACAAATCTCAGCGGCTGGAAAAATCAATTCTGGTCCTGGTGCATACCACCCAAAGTAAAATTCTTCACTTGGTTGTTGATTGAGTACAAATTAAATACATGGGATATCCTCTTGAGAAAAGGATGGACGGGCCCAAGTTATTGCCAGCTCTGTCAACAAGATTCAGAATCGATCGACCATCTCTTCATCAACTGCTCTTTCTTCAAACAAGTCTGGAATATCATTGCCTTGGCACTAAAAACACAATCCACCTGGGACGGATTCAAGATAGCAGATTTCTTTGAAGTGTGGACCAACATCAAACAAAATCATACATATCTCCCTCCATTCATATGTTGGACAATTTGGTTGGAAATAAATTCAACTATTTTCGATAATACTATCCCATCAACAAGAGCAGCTGCACACAAAGCACTTCGCTTATACCATTCCTGGATGGACACACATGCCAAAAAACCAAGACTATACTGCAACAAATAGAAACCAACACTTGAAGTTATTCCCACAGGTTGGTTTGACGGGGCAACATTGGCAAATGGAACTAGAAGTGGAGCTGGAGGATTAATAAAACTCACTCATAATTCTTACTACAAATGGACATACAACTGTGGCCAGAGCACCAACACCAGGGCATAACTTTTGGGCGCCTGGGCTACACATATTTTGGCTTCTAGACTCCATATAGATGTCCTCCGGGTTATTGAGGACTTCAGAATTGTCATAGAGTGGTTGAGCAATAGGGGAGACCTCCAAGTTGTCTCCCTACTTGCATGGAAAGATAGAATCAGAAATTTGTAGACTACATTTAAGAAGCTCAGCTCATCCATACACACCGTGAGCACAACAAATCTGTCAACCACCTCTCAAAGGAAGCGCTACAGAAAAAAGTGGGAATAATCACATACAATATCTGGATAGATGGCCATGAGGGACCTCCTCTATCCATATCCCTATGCTAAGATCAAATTACAATCCATTTTCCTCAACAGACTTTCTTGACATGAAAGCAAGATTATTTTCTGAACATAGCGACACACATATTACTCTTTCTATTCGTGCCTTCCTCAGTCACTTCTATCATTCTGTTGGCATGAATCTCATCGCACTGCTTCCTAGTATGAACTTCTTCCTCATGCTGGTTGAAAGACCGCCATTGGAGGAAGTACATCAAGCATTACTTCTTGGATGCGTTTTATAATTCTCTTTGTTGTGAGCACAAATTATATACAAATATATAATCGGAAAATTTTCCTATTGGACCCTCCTTGTTTGTGGGACAAGGGACCCTCTTCTGCATCCATCTCCAAATCTATCATGTGCAAAGAGGGATAAGTCTCTCTAGGTGCATTTTTTATTTTAATTGAACAAAAATTAAAGAAAAGTTTACACCTCAAAGAATTTGATCCTTCTCAACCCATAATAGAGTTAAAGTTAGATAAATCTATGTTGATTATATATTCACATTCTTATAATTGTTGGAAACATGCCAACAAATTTCCCATGCGGTCACATGCACATGCATGCAACTATGTTAGGAATGCGCATGCATGCACTCTTTTGTGAACAGATTGTGTAACTGGTGGATCTAATTATAATCAGTTAGTCTAATTGTTTGAGAGATTTTATATATACGAGCATACCCATAGAGGTGAGAGTGCAATGTCTAGTGAGTGTGTGAGAGCCAGACACAATATTGAGGTGTTGTGTATATGAGAGGAGAGAATGGTTGTATGCATGGGTGAGCTATTGTAATTTTCCCTTGAATAAAAAGAATAGTGATTATCATTGCTGTGGTTTTTTCTCACATTGGGTTTCCACATAAATAACTGTTTCAATTGTGTGATTTTTGTTCTTGGTTTTATGTGAGTTTAATATTTCTTGTTGATGCTTTGTTTTGCTTATGCTGCCCAACAAGTGGTATTAGAGCAGGTTGAGTAGGTGTCACAGGTGAGCCAAGGCGAATTGTGTACAGGTCTCCTATGAATGAGTGCTAGAGACATGATTGAGTGTCTCATGTCATCGACACTCCCTAGGCAGTGTTAGAGACGCGTTGACACTCTCAAACTTAAGAAAGTCTGATTTTCCTAAAATCAACGCACACGATTTACGCACCCCAAACCGCTAACAAATCGACGCTCCCCCATCCACATTAAAGGAGCATTGATCTCTAAAACTATCGCTCCCTTTCCACCGACAAAGGAGCGTCGATCTTTAAAGAAAAATTTGCATGGTTTAACAAATTCGAGTGGTATAAAAGTTTAAGGTGGAGGGTTTCTTGTCTTATTCGTGAGCCTTAAGACATGGTTATGAGTTTTTTTAATGATAAAAGGGTCACGTGGGGGATACCTTATTCTTATTTATTCGAGCCATTCTTAACATTCTTGTCTTATTATGGAGGATATGTATTAAATATTATTTTTTAAGAGTTAAACTTTTGTGGATTTGGTAAAAGGTTTTATTAAGGTATAAAAATATTTATTATTTTGGGTTCAATTTTGAAGTATAAAGTTATTTTTCTATCTAAAGGGTTTGGTTTTATAAGCAGTGGTTTGGGTGTTTTTTGTGCCATGGAAAAAGTATAGAGTTTTAAGTTTGAGGTGGAGAAATTCAACGGTAATAATAGCTTTGCGCTATGGAAGCTCAAGATGTGGGATCTGCTTGTGCAACAAGGATTGCAAAAGGCATTGTATTTAAAGACAAAGAAATTAGAAAGCATGATAGACGAGGATTGAGAATATTTGGATGTAAGAGCCCTTAGTACTATTCGTTTGTGTCTGGAATATGAAGTGTTGTTTAACATCGTTGAAGAGGTGACAACAACAGGTTTGTGGAATAGACTGGAGAGTCTATATATGACAAATTCCTTGACGAACAAAATCTTCTTGAAGAGGCAGTTGTACAACTTGTGGATGAAAGAAGGTACAAAAATTGCTTATCACTTGAATGTTTTCAGTACTTTGATTTGTCAATTATCTAGTATGGAAGTAAAGTACGAAGATGAGGACAAGGCGGTTACGCTACTGTGTTCGTTGCATGAGTCTTGGGATCATCTAGTCACAACTATGTGGTTTAGCTCAACAGATGACATTGATTATGACATTGTTGTGGGAGCTTTGTTGTCTAAGGAGATGAGGAAAAGATCCAATAAGGAAACCTCAACAATAGAAGCAATGGTTTTCAGAAGTCGATCTGCAGAAGGAGGGAAATATTAGAAAGGTACAACCAGGTCTAAGTCAAAATACAGTAAGGGTAAGACAAAATGTTGGTTTTGTGGCAAATCTGGGCATCTCAAGAAGGATTGTTGGAAAAGAAAATAAGCATCCAAAGAGGACTCCACAAAAGAAGAAAATTCAGCTACCTGTATGGTTGATGAATTTTTGTCTGTCTGTTGTGTCTCTGCACCTGTGTTCACATAGAAGGTGCAGGGCGATGATGATTGAGTCACCATGAAATAATAAAAAATAAATAAAAATTGCATTTACTTTGGAGTTGTAGAAATTATTGATTGCATGTAATGAAGCCTATAAAAGGCTTGGTGAACTCCATTGTAAATGGGCCTGGAGGTAAGCGGTGAAGGATTACTTGGTCGGCTTGGTCGGATTTGGTCAAGGTTGCTCGAATGCGAAATTCTAGGTGGAGCAGTGTGTCCATTTTAGAAAGGTGGGTCTGTAGAAAGGTTGATGTGTTGGCAGGTCAATCAAGTGTTTGAGAATATATGATGAACGTAAGTTCATATCCATGGAACTTAGAAAGTATTGCAAGGAAGTTGGGATCGAATAGGCATGTTCAATAATGCCAAGTTGCAACAATAGTTGTGGACAGAAGTGGTTGTGCTATCTGGTAACTCGGTCACCATCAGTTGCAAAAGACAAGAAGATTCAGGAAGAGGTATGAACAGGTCATCTGGTAATTACTCAAATGTGAAATTATTCGATTGTGATGCTTATGGTTTTTTATCATCTTTCTAAGTAGGACCCAGATCAAACCAGTAGATGTTTGATATGGTGATGATGTTAAGGGGTGTAGACTGTGGGATCCTACTACCCACATAATCATCATGGACAAAGATGCAGTGTTTGATGAATCTCCTTTTATAAAATCAAACACAGTAAAGTATGAAAGGTTCAAAGCATGGCTGGTAGCAGAAAGGTATTTGGAAGGTATTGATTTCCATGAAAGTTTCTCACCAGTTGTTAAAAGCTTGTTTCTATTCATGTTGTGTTAGCACTAGTTGTGATAGTACATCTAGATGTTAAAATTGTTTTACATGGAGTTTTTTGGATAAGGGGATGTATATGGAACAACCATAACGATTAGTTTAGAATTGCAATAGAAGATTTTTTTGCAAACTCAAAAATTATTGTATGGCCTGAAGCATGCCCGACAAATGGTACAAGATGTTTGATTCCTTCATGGTGTGCCAAATTTTACAAGAAGTGAGTATAACCATTGTGTTTATGGTATATTCATTATCTTGGTGTTATATTTTATGCTTGTTGCAAGCACAAGCATGGTTAAGGTCAACAGGTTGGCTTGGTTGGTTAGGATGTTTGTTATGAAGGATTTCATAGCAACAAAATAAATCTTGGGCATGGAAATACACAGAGACAGGAAGGATGGTAAGCTAGGTTATCACAACAGAAGTATGTGGTGAAGATACTCAGGAAATTCGGTATGAATAATGTGAAACCGGTAAAATCCCTTTGGCTTTCCATTGTAAGTTCTCTTCAGGTTTATGTCATAACTAATGAAGAAGAAAAAGGTTATATGTCTCGAGTATTATGTGCTAGTAGGAAGTTTGATGATTTTGATGGGGAAATGGTGAGCATTTCACTTGCAGTTGGTGTTGTCAGTAGACACATGGAAAAACCAGGGGAAGAGCATGGAAATGGGTGCTTCAAACACAGAAACACAAGTATCACCTACAATGGTTGCAGTGATTTGGTCTGTGGCTATGATTCATGAGATTTGGACAAGTGCATCAGTTTATTAGACAGTTATTGATGGAGACAGAATGGTCCATACTGCATGTTCACATAACAATACTGTTAGAGAAGCTGTAGAGTTGTGATGGTGTTTGGCTTCTCTTGGCTTGCAGGAAAGGTGATGAATTAAGGGAATGATATATCAGGTAAACTGTTGTCAAGGTGGAGATTGTTGGAAACATGCCAACAAATTTCCCATGTGGTCACATGCACATGCATGCAACTCTGTTAGGAATGTGCATTCATGCACTCTTTTGTGAACATATTGTGTAACTGGTGGATCTAACTATAATAAGTTAGTCTAACTATTTGAGAGATGTTATATATACGAACATACACATAGAGGTGAGAGTGTAATGTGTAGTGAGTGTGTGAAAGCAAGACGCAATACTGAGGTGTTGTGTGTATGAGATGAGAGGATGGTTGTATACATGGGTTAGCTATTGTAATTTTCCCTTGAATAAAAGAAATACCGATTATCATTGCTGTGGCTTTTTCCCACATTGGGTTTCCACATAAATCACTGTGTCAATTGTGTGATTGTTGTTCTTGATTTTATGTGTGTTTAATCTTGCTTGTTGATGCTCTGTTTTGCTTCCGTTGCCCAACAATAACCACTTAGGAAGTTTAATTATTTGTGTATTAGATATGCATGAGCTTTAATTGTGAATCAAAATGTCCACACCAACTCAATTACACCAAGACTAGAGATGTCTACCTTTACTTATCATAAAAATTCTCAAACTTCTAGTTTGTCATAGTCTAAACGTTCTACGTTTTGGCCCTTTTTTCTGAGGATATTTTATGTTTAAGTTTGCCTGAAATCCGATGAGAAATTTTGGATCTACATATTTGAGTGGTTAAGTTTGTATAATTTGAGTGTCCCAGGAGTTTTTCAACACGCTGAAACCATTTATACGTTGAGTCCATTTATGCATTCATAAATGTCATTTAGACAACAAAAAATTACGATTTCATCCAAATTCATATCGTCGGATTTCGGCAAAAAAAAAACAAAACATAAAACATTTGACAACGCCCTTCTAATTTTCACATTATCACTGCTAAACTAATCCCTTTATACTTTCAAATTTTAGATTAACTTTATTATAAAACATTTAATCAAATTGTACTTAGAACAACTAAACCATATTACTAATTTTTTAAGAACCAAAAACACATCGACATTATTTATAATATTCAAGCTTCTTTCGTAAAATTTGTAAACTTCCCATTTTGGTATCTTTCTTATATTTTTAACGTTTCGTGACTTGCTGTACTTCTATGATATTGAGATGTAATAAATAATTATATTACACATTGTATTCATATAAACTTTGTAAATGGTCACTATCGTTTTTTATTATTTTAATGATAAGTAAAATGTCAATCAAAACGTGTACACTAAAAATCTTACACATTTAACAATGTATGATTTGACATAGAAATATCTAAAAGTGCAACCAACTCATAAAGTTACCATCACTTGCATAAGCACTAGATTTTTGTTGGTTATTGGTTATCTCCTAGCAAATTCATTGGATGTTATATTTAATAAAAATATTATAATATTTAATATATATATATATATTTGTATTAAATATTTTTTGAAAAATAAAAATTATTATTATTATTATTTTTAAATCAGTTTGATTAGTGTTTATAATGATTTGACATTTTTTTTTTATATATTTTTAAAATTAATTTATATATTTAAAAATATATTTAAAAAAAAATAAAATTAATTATCTCCTAACAAATTCATTGGATGTTATTATAACATATATATATATATATATATATATATATATAAACCTTCCCTTCCCTTCCCACACCTAATGTGCTTTCCATCAACATTAAAATATTTATTGAATATTTTTCTGGTCTCCTAACTCCCTCACACACTTATTATTTTTTAAGCATTTTCTTTTGATTCCACTTCGACTTCCACTTCGAAGTGTAAGTTTAGCGATTAGTTTTAGCTAGTCCTCGGGTACAAGTTATTGGGGTCTTTTTCTAAATTTGGTTGCTCTTCAATGTATATTGGTGGTTGGCGACTTAGTACATTGTTCACGCTTCCTCCGCTTGCTAAGAGAATATGTGTTAAACTATTTGCCACTACCATCATCAATTGCTCTAAGAATTTCATCACCTTTTGCTCGAAAATAGTGAAAGCTTATCTAGAGACAAGTGCACCCTCCTTTTTTTTCCCTTCAATTTATGTAACTTGTCAAGGATTCGTTATGGTCCTTCTATTGAAGAGAAGGTTTATCAAGCCATTCTCACATGATAAAGGGGTTTGAAGGATTGAGATTGTCTCCCAAGATTCTAATGGTTTATATCTTTATGTAGAATGGATCCATTTCGTAGGCTTCACTTTCTTCTTTTACTTTAAAAATAAGTGTGAAGTATGTTTTTTTTAGATCTAGGGGAATTGGTAATTAGTCGGGATTACCTCGGCGAGGCTCAGGTTTAAATCCAGTTGGATGTCACTATAAACACTAGGCTAGTGCCAATAGCCTGCAAGCCAACGTCTAGCAAGAAACTTATAACTTAGTAAGGACCGAGACGTCCATGAGGGGGGTGCCTATCCTTCCAGCCTTATCACAACGGACCATGCTTGATTTGAACCCCGATGGAGAGCGTGCAAGCACAACTTCCCAATCATCTCACCAAACCACCTCGACCTTTTTAAATTTGAAGGACATGCCTAAAGGGGTTGGATCCAATGGTGGAAAGCAAGGAGTTTTTCACCATTGGGCAAAGTTCAATTCCTGTGAGGGCTTTACCTGGATCCATGGGGGCATCTTGAGGTAGTGGTCGAACATGTGGTAGCACCCAGAGATACTATATTAAATGGTATTGTGACCCATGCACACATAAGTGGATCAAATCCCACCCCCATGTCCTTCAAATTTAGAGCACCTAGAGATACTATATTAAATGGTATTGTGACCCATGCACACATAAGTGGATAAAAGTGTGAAGTATGTTATTGTTAATATTGAGCATGGACCAAGGGAAAGAGATGTAGGGATCATCTTTGATTTTGGGTCTAGGGTTTAGGTGAGACCACCAACAATTAAGCTGAGGCATTAACATTATTTAAAAGGTTAATGCTTTTGAAGCAGAAATGAGATCATTAATTTTTGGTGTTGGGGATTCTTTGATGATCATTCTTCATGTGCACTATCGATTAACCCCTCAAAAGAAATTTCTAAATCATTTAGTTTCCAAAGCTCAAAGTGTGGAAAAAAGTTTTGCACAATTTAAATCTTTTATGTCTTGAGACATCTCAATTATTCAAGTGATAAGCATGTGAATGAAGGGGTTAGATTGCCTTCAAGGCCAATTAAAATAAATGGAGAGGGTGGGGAGGCGGGGGGCGGGGGGGTTATTCTACATCCTCTCCCATGAAATACACAACACTTATTAAGTTTAGTTTAAGGAACATCAACACTATGGACAATTGACAAGTAATTCCAAAGGAGGGTATTAGTATTTTAAGGGGCCTTCACTCCTCCATTATGTCAACTAGTATGCAAGTGGTGATGGATATATCCCATACGAGGATGGGATTACCGCTTTTGTGTGGTACTAAGCCCTTATCAGAACAACTATTGTTTTCACCCACTTGCATTCCTTCTCACCTTGTCTCTTGAAACCTAAGTCTTGGAGCCATTAGGAGATCATATGATAGGTGTCATCTATGTGTTCTAGAGGGTAGGTTAACACTTTTAAATCTAGGCCTATATCCAGGATCGTGGGACAAGGATGTGGAGGGTGGGATTATTTTGTTTGGTATGATTATCTCACACTTGGTAATTTCAAAAGAAGACAACCCTGAAAAAATGGCAAGCTCTTGTGGTCATTCATAATGGTACACCATTTGTGATACTTTTTATATGTGCAAGGTGATCTAGGTGGATATTGGTGGACACCCTCCTATTCCAACTGACTCCTCTTGTCAGTTGTTAGTACAACACGTTCTTCTGTGGTTCTTTGTAACTATGGGTTCTACACTTACGAGGTTGTCTGAAGCCCTACACATTTTCTAGGTGGATATTGGTGGCTTCCCACCTAATCCAATTGGCTTATTTTGTATGTTTTCATGTCAGCACATCTTGATGTACTTCCAAAGTTGTTTTGGGGCCCTAAACAATGTTTTCTTGGATCGCCACAGTCAAACTATAGACAGAGTTAGAGTTTGATGGCGTAATGTGTAGTTCTTGAAAAGACCTTTCCAACAGGCTATCACGAGCCTAAAACGAAGATCACATGCAAAAGTTACGACCCTGGGAAGTTAATGTACTAACTTACCTGAACGGGGCCCACATGACTCTTGGTGTTTCATCTCCTAGGGTTAGGTTTTTGGATGTCTAGGGTTTTGGCATTACTGTTTATCATAAAAAGGCCTTCAAAGACTCATTGTAAGGAGCTTCTTGTGAATGAGCGTAGCCCTCACATCTCTTCTCAGAGATAAAGCTGCCACCATTCTAGCGAGTCTTGCACTCTGTATTTTTAGAGTCTCTTTACAATTCTTTCATTAATAGAAATCAAGTATTGTTGTATTTCTATGTTTCTGGAAATATTCATGAGTATTTCATTGTAATTTCTCTACTTTCATTTCATTCCGAAAATAAATCTGGATCAGTGGTATTAGAGCAGGATACTCTTGATCGTTTTTTAGCGCATGTCCCTGATGAGGTCCGAGTATAGCCAGTTGAGTCTCGAGTTTGTCTCTCTTGAGGAAAATCACTCTCGCATGCCCAAGAAACCTTCGATGGCGGTAGAAAAGAAAGACGGTAGAGTAGAAGATTCTATTAACATGTTGCTTGAGCAAGCTCTCGCGCGACAGAGGGACAAAATGATGGAGAATTTTGCACAGATTATTCAACGCCCGCCGATAGAAACAAACACATCTTCATCAAGCGGCCATTTTGGAGGAACCTCTCCCTTCAAGGTACAAGTTAATTTTGATATTCCCATATTTGAAGGTCAGATAGGATGTGGATGCCCTAGAAAAATGGTTAAATCTATTAGAAGTTTATTTCTTTGTTCAAAAATTTTTCAATAGGGAAAAGATCACCTTCACACTCCTCAAGGCTCTCCCCCATGTCAAACATTGGTGGGAAACTTATTGGGAGAAAAGTTCCATAGAGGAATCTGGAATATATGGGGTCGAGCCCACTTGGGATTTTTTTGTGGATCCGGTCAAAGAACAGTACTATCATGTTGATAACTATGAAGACTAGTACATGAGATGGATCACACTGCGACAAGAGAAGAGCCAAATAGTGCCAGAGTTCACAAATACTTTCCATACATCTCATCACCATTTTTCACACATCCACTTGGCTAGTTAGACATCATAGGGGACCCACATAATCCCCGTCGTTCCAGACGCTTGCTAAATCTCCCTCCCATTCTACGGGGAGTTCCTAGTCTTGCCAACTCATCGACTCCACCTTCTCACACTCCTGTGAGTGCTACCATCTTAGGATCCACTTTTCTTGGTTCCACTTTACTTCGGTCCACTTCCCAAGGTCAACCATCCACCCACTTTCCTTTACAAGGAAACGGGGGGCACACTTCTTCCCCAGGAGGAAGTACAACCCCACCTAGCCCCCCTCAAGGGTTAGGGACACACAACACTCACACCATGGYTGGAACTAGCCCTCCTCACGAGTCAGGTACACAAACCATTCCCACCATGACGAGAATTAACCCTCCACCCCCACCCCAAATGCCATACTTGGCTTCCCTCAACATACTGGATCTAACTAAGCTCACCAATGATCCTATATTGCATGACCCCACATGGCCTACAATGCCTACCAAACTATCTTAAGACATTCCCAAGTTTGAAGGAAAAGCGGGAGATGACCCAACCAACCATATCATGACTTTCCACTTATGGTTCTCTTCAAACAACATCATGGACGACTCTGTTCGATTGAGGTTATTCCAACGCACGCCATTGGCCCATCAGCCAAGTGGTATGTAGAAGAAAAATCTGGGTCCCATGTGACTTTTGAATCTTTGGCCAAAGTATTTTTGACTTTCTTTCAACTACCAATCTGTCATGACAATGGTCTCGAACTACTCTCAGAGTTTAAACAAATATCCACTACACACATCGATGACCACATTCATGAATGGCGTTGACGACGTAGTCTATGCAAAGCATAAGCCACCAAGCAACAATGCCTCAATTGGTTTCTCAAATCACGTGTTTCCCTCCTTGCCAAGGATGTATCCGCCACCTTCCCCCAATCGAAAGAAGAAGCCATCAACAAGGCTCAACAGTTCGAACTCATCTATTCACAATCAATATACTTATATAAAGTACTACATGATGCCCCGAGACCCGTGCCATTCGACCAGGACAAACCTGGGATGTCTCACTCAGCGGATGGATTGATTGGTACCACTACACACCACAATTCACACCTCCAACAACCACCTATGTATGGAACACCTCAATACCCATCGGCATATGGAGGACCTCCTTATTATCCTCCTCCACCTTATCAACAACCATACCCTGTTGCCCTTCCTCCACCCATCAGTGGACCACCACCGACATCCACAGTATGCCCCGCGACCCAACCAAGTTCTGGTACCCCCTCTCCCTCAGCTTATACCCTGAGCACTAGTGAAAGTGTCGCACCTTCCTATGTACCCTACAGATCATTACCACCAAATAATTCATACTTTCCATTTCTTGGCCCTCCACAGCCCATGGCTCCACCACCAGGACACCCACACATTGGGGTTAATTTTGTTCAGCCCTCTCCCATTCAACAATATCAAAATTTTGAACAGCTGAATACAACAAATCTGACCCATTAGTTGAACAATGCCAAAAAGAAAGGAAAAAACCAAAACAATAATAATCCAGGACCAGGAGGGAACCAAAACCACCCCCAACAGAACCAACCTGCTGGGAGAAACCAAAATTAGGGGAACCAGAACCACCAAGGGGGCAATAAAAACAAACGCCAAGGGAATAATAACAACAATCTTTGGACAAACTTCCCTTGTTCCCTTTGCGGTGAGTATGGCCATTATACCCACAATTGCCCTCAAATTGCTGACTTTAAACGGATGAAAGAATCTGGAAATGGACCACGTCCCCCAGCACCGCCTGCTCCCCAATAGGCCCCTCAACAATATGTGCAACAACCCCCCCCAGTTGTGTTACAAAAACCCATACCACACCAAGGGGCGATGAACACCCAACAGGAGATGCATCCTGCCCCACCACAGATGGGACAGTATCCCAACCTAGGAACTCCTACAGATCGCACTATCCTCCTCACTAGTGAGGAAGAAGTCCTTCTACAAACGCATAGTTGTCAATACAACGCACCCTCTGACTCCACTCCCACTACCTCGAAAGCAGCCCCAGCACAACTAGACCACCTTTGATGATTCCTTGCCCTAATACTGAACCACCCATTCATATTCCTCGCATCCCATTATGACCGAATGTCAACAACCCTCAGGCTAGGGCGGCACACAATTACAGTCTGGTCAATGACTTGGCACAATATCCTGCTGCCATGTCAGTTTTAGAAGTCCTTCAAACCTCTCCTACTCAACGTAAGTCGTTAATTTCTGCCCTGGGGGCAGTCAACCCTGCTGATACTCACATCATCACCTTTGATCTTGATAGTGGGGAACCCTGTCTCCCCGCTCTGGTCGCTTTCCAAATACCGGTTAAAATCAAGAACAACACTATTCATCACTGCATCATTGATGAAGGTGCATCCACATGCATCATGTCCAAAACTGTATGGTAGAAACTTGGCTCCCCCGAGCTCATACCATCCGCCATTACTCTGAGAGCTTATGATGGACGACCATCCTCTCCTGAAGGGATCTTTCAAAATGTCTTTGTTGAACTCGGGGGAAAAACTATCCTCATTGACATTGAAGTTATCGACGCTCCACTAGATTACAACATCTTGTTTGGGCGTAGCTACATGTATGCGATGAAGATTGTGGCCTCTTCTGTGTTTCCTACAATGATGTTCCCCCACAACGGGAAGATCGTCACTATTGACCAAGTGTCGCATTACGAGCCGAACCCACTCATCGATATGGGCCCCATAATTTTCATAGACCCATCCTTTCTAGGGACTTACCATGGAGCACCTCTGCTCATACATCCCTCAGCACAAGTATGTGTCATATCATCCAATGGAACATAAATTGGAGATACCCTTCCTCCCACAGAGGCTTCATTACTATCTGATGTCCCACTAGTCGCAGATCTCCTTCCTCATGCATCCCTTGAGAACCCTCCAGCTCCCCCTATTCCTGATTGCACCCTCCCCTAAGGCCACATTCCAGTTTGGGAGACAGTCCCCCAAGCCATTACTCAAATCCCCTTCTTTTACCCCCCACGAGGCGTACAAGCCTTTCAGGTAGCCGCAACGCTTACCCTTCCCAATATGGTGCTGGAAATTCCAATATGGTATTTACATCCACCTGAGATGGTCCCTCAACCATCCCTCCCTCCCCAAACAAAAGGAATCCCGATGTAGATTCCCATACTTACTCCCACCACACCACCCACACCCCCACTCACTAACACCACTGCTACAGCTGGGGGCAGACGGAATAAGAAAGAGCCCGCAACTCCACTTCCACCACGAGTCCATCCTCCTTGTGCGCTATGCAAGAAAGAAGGACACCCCACCAATAAATGGCCGTCTCTCCCCGAGATGTGAAATTTAATTCAACTCCCTCGAGAGATGACACCACCCGTCATTTCATCCAGTTCACCTAATGATACCATTACATCCTCTACAGGAGGCAAGGGCCTGCAGACCAAATTCGCATGTGCCATTTTTTCAGAATACAACCATTACACACACCATTGCCCTACGCTACCTCACTTTCGACAGACGCTAGTAGCCGTACGCCAGA
>SNQJ01S0058427.1:32277-42933 GCA_010110895.2 Picea sitchensis | reverse complement strand
ATGGAGAACCTAGTTGTTTTTAGGAAGCAATTAAGGTCTCTGAAAGTGCTCAATGGAAGAAAGCTATGAAAGAAGAAATGGATTCCTTAGAGAGGAATAAAACATGGGACCTGGTAGAACTTCCAAAGGACAGGAAGGTTTTCAGCTGCAGGTGGGTCTACAAACTGAAAAAGGGTGTTGACGATAAAGTCGAAAGGTATAAAGAAAGACTGGTAGCCAAAGGGTATTCTCAAAATGAAGGTATTGATTTTCATGAGATATTTTCACCAGTTGCGAAGCTTGTTTCAATTCGTGTTATGTTAGCACTAGTTTCTTTACTTGATCTTGAGTTAGAGCAGCTAGATGTTAAAACGATGTTTCTACATGGACATTTAGATGAGGATATATATATGGAACAAACAAAAGAGTTTGTTCAGGATCACAATAAGAGGTTTGTTTGCAAACTCAAGAAGTCATTGTATGGCCTGAGACAGTCTCCCAGGCAATGGGACAAGAAGTTTGATTCCTTCATGGTGAGCCTAAATTTTACAAGAAGTGAATATGATCATTGTGTTTACTTTAAAAAGTTGGAAAATGGCATGTTCATCATTTTGGTGTTATATGTTGACGATATGCTTGTGGCAAGCAAGAGCATGGTCGAAATCAATAGGTTAAAGGCTCAGTTGGCTAGGGCATTTGATATGAAGGATCTATTGCAACAAAACAAATCTTAGGCATGGAGATACAGGGAGACGGGAAAAATGGTAAGTTGTGGTTATCACAACAGAAGTATGTGGAGAAAATACTTATGAGATTCAGTATGAATAATGTGAAACTCATAAAAATCCCTTTGGCTTCACATTTCAAGCTTTCTTTAGGTTTATGTCCTAGTAATGATGAATAAAAGGATTATATATCTCGTGTACCATATGCTAATGCAGTGGGAAGTTTTATGTATGCGATGGTGAGTACTAGACCAGATATTTCACATGTAGTTGGTGTTGTTAGTCGATACATTGAAAATCTAGGAAAAGTGCATTGGGAAGCAGTGAAATGAGTGCTTTGATATCTTAGAGGCACAAGTAGTTATTCTATCACCTAAGATGGTTTCAAAGATTCAGTTTGCAGTTATGTAGATTGATATTTTGCTCGTGACTTGGACAAAAGGAGATCCACTTTAGGATATGTCTTTACTCTTGCAGGAGGACCTGTTAGTTGGATGTCAAAGCTTCAAAATGTAGTCACTTTATCCACTACAAAGGCAAAGTATATGGATGCTTCACATGCATGTAAGGTCTAATATCCCCCACCTCTTGAGGAAGAGGTTTGGAAGACTTAGTGGTCTAGGTGTCCCCACTAGGCCATAGTCTCACACTGAGGGGAAAGGTCAACTAAACCAAGGTTATATTCTTAAGTTGACTTGATAAAAAGGTGAAAAATGAGTTAAAAGATAACTCAACAAAGAAATAGAAGAGCTGGAGTTGGAGTTAGGGTTAACTCTAGGAGTTAAGTTAACTCAATAGAAAAATAGAAGAAAAAGTATAAAGTGAAGGTTAGGGCGCACTTCTTGAGCATTCTGGATTTTGGTAATTGTTTGTTATTTCTCTTGAGCATACATTTTGAGGGTTTTGCTGTCACAAACCCTTGTGAGCAACTCAGTGGTGGAAGACCCACTCACCTTGTTCCAAGCTTGGTCTTGGGGATGATATACTCCACCCACACCATTCTACACTCATCACAGATCCACCTATCGATTCAGGAAGCAAGCAGGGCCGTACTGTTCATGAATTTCGAGCAGGGGTGCACCATCATTTGAAGAAGAGATTGATCCAACCAATCAGGAGAGCTTGGGGGTATTCCGACACTTGGGTTTTACTTACAGGTTCTCAACTATCATTTTGAACGTTTTCTTGAAGAGTTATCACCATCAGATCTTCAGCTACAGATTGGGACAGCCTTGAGGCAAGGAGGATGTCCTGTGATTCAATATTTCTCAGATCTAGGGAGTTGTACCTAGAATCTGGACCTAAGACTTCTTCTACGGGGTTTCCACTACCCGATCTATCATTCTGGAGAGTTTCAGAGGTTTTGGAGGTGTCCTTCACTTAGAATGATTTATTGAGCTATCCAGGGTCTCAGGAGGGCGCATACTACATTAGGGTTTCAGCCATTGACGGAGGAGGATCAAGTATTTGAGCTTCAGACTTCCGGTAGGGGTTTCCTTGGCCCTGATCTACATCTTGATAAAGTTTGGTACGATTTGAGTACCTCCTTCAGCCAGGATGAAATATTGGTCCCTTTCAGCCAGCAGGACGTACCAACAGTCAGGAAGGGTTGAGCGTTCACCTATTGTTGGCACTTTGGATCTTCAGATTATATTCAGCCTTTGGAGGCATCTTTTGTATTAGCGGGAGCATTTTGTAGCAACTCATATCTATTATCTATTGGATCCATCTGAGGATTATTCCAGATCTTCTCTCTATATTGTATCTGGTTCATGCTTTCATAATAAAGGTCAGATCTATGCTTGTGTTTCCCATATATGAGTATTCTTGTGATATTGCATGTGTTGAGTAGATCTTGTATGAACACCATTTAAATAACTGGAACAAACCCTAAGGCCGAAACATCAATAACAACCTGGACAACAGATAATCAACAAACACAAACAGTGGTAGTTAGTGGTTTCAAGCAAAAAATTGGCTTGGGATCATTACAGTGGTATAAGAGCTCTTATCCTCTCAACCTGTGAGGATTGGCGCATGTATCGGTACAGTGGTATATACATGGGCAGAAAGAAGAAACAAGCAAGTGAAACAGAGGCCGAAATGGAGGGGTTAAATGAGGAAGAACCCCAGGGCTTGGCTTACTTGGAAAAAGAATTCAATAAATCCATAAACCAAATAGAAAGTAAATTGGTTATTCACCTACAAGAGAACTATGACATAACCCGCAGAGGACAAGATGAAATTAATGAGACTTTGAAAAAGGTAGATGATAACCTAAGGAAGGTGGACGAGAACCAGAGTAGGATAGTCGATCTATTACTGCAGATAACTCATAAGGGGAAAGTACCAGAGATATATGGAAACCGAGAGACTAGTGGTTCACAGGGGGGAAATAGGTACAACCCAGAGAAGGCTCCCAGGTATAATCCTGAGCAAATTTCGTATCATCAGTCAGAAGGGAGCCATGGAGGGGGCACCCCACATGGGTAGATGGGTAGCAGGGCTACTCCTAGACCATACTTACTGACGTTCACAGATGGACAGTCACAGCAGGAACAAGTGGATGATTTTCTTGAGAAGATGGTTTAGTGTACCAGGGATTACCATGAGCTAGACTTGGGAATTCAGAGACATATGTCCCTGGATCAATACTGCCAGCTTAAGTTCAGAAATAAACCTAAGCCGAATCACAAAAGCAATTATGAGCTAGAACGAAGGATGGGAAAGATAGAAATCCCATACTTTGATGGTACAACCAAGATGACAACACAGGCATGGGTACAGAAGTTGGATACTTATCTACAGCTCAACCCCATGAGAGAGATGGAAGCCATCAAGTTTGCCACCATGCACTTGGATGGAAAAGCTCATGATTGGTGGTACCATGGATTGATCACCCTAGGCCACAATCAGATCATGGCATACACAGACTTCACTCAGAGGCTTATTGACCGTTTCGATCAGGGGGATCCAGAGCTGCCTTTCAGGGAGCTCACATAGCTCAGACAAACAGTTATACTAGAGGTATACATTGAAGAATTTCAGAGACTAGCAGTCATGGTGCAAGACATCTCAGCAACCAGACTTATGATGTTGTTTACTAAAGGGTTGATGGAACCCATGAGGGGTTGGGTAAAGGCTTTCAAGCCCACCAATCTACATGATTCTATTTGGAGGATGAGGGACCTAGGGCCAACTGCCAAACCAAAAATTACCCCTAGACCACCTCTTCACATCAGAGGAAGAGACCAGAGACCTCCTATGAACCCAAGAGGACGTGACCTAAGGGGGTTTGACAGGTGTCGTGGAAGAATAGATGACAACACCAGGAGGGAACTGAGGAGGAAGCAACTCTGCTTCACATGCAAGGAACCATGGAACCCATCACACAAGTGCATGGGACGTGGCCAGGTACACTACATAGAGGTTACTTTAGACAATGAAGAGGAGGAAGATTATGGTCAAATACAGAATATAGAGGTTGAAACCACAGAGGCAGCAGAAGAAGAGATTCAAGAATAGGACAATACGGTTGAGGAGAAGGCCACCTTGGCATCTATCAGTGGGGTGCCCAAATTCAACACCTTCAGGATGAGAGGGTTCTTGCAGGGGTAGAGAGTGTCCGTATTGATTGATGGGGGAGCCTCTCACAACTTCATTGACACAACATTGTTGAAGAGGAGACATATAACCATAGTCGAATTTGAAGGGTTCAAGGTAGAAGTAGCAAGTGGTAGTACTATGCCCTGTGACAGATACATTCCTGGTATGAATCTCACCTTGGGAAGGCATGAGCTAGTTCAGGACGTCTATGTGATGGACCTTCCAGACACTAACATCATCCTAGGGGTACAGTGGCTCAACACATTAGGGCCTATCACCACCAATTACAAGACCATGGAGATGTCCTTTGTAGAGGAAGGAGGACGAAAGGTCGTGCTCAGAGGCATGACATGTAACTCTGTTAGGGTGGTTACGACCAAGAGGATGCAAGCCATCTTCAAGAGAGAGGAAATTGTGTATGTAGCGAAATGTAGGATTTCAGCACGTGTGGATGAGAAGGGTAAAGTTCACTACACCCCAGAGATAAAAGAGATCCTTGACAGGCACCATAAGGTGTTCGAGTTGATTCCTTCAGGTGTGCCACCAGATAGGGGGTTTGAGCACATCATCGAACTAGAGGCAGGGGCTAAACCAATTATCACCACACCGTATAGACATCCAAAGAAGTATAAAGATGAGATAGAGAAGGCCATCAGGGAGCTTCTAGACATGGGACACATCAGGCCAAGCTCTAGCCCTTTTGCTTCTTCAGTAGTCTTGGTCAAGAAGAAGGATGGGATGATGAGGATGTGCATTGACTTCTGGGCCTTGAATAAAAAGATGATCAAAAACATGTATCCTATACCCATGATTGTTGAGTTGCTTGATGAGCTGCATAGAGCTGTCTACTTCACAAGACTACTCTGTCCAAATTTCGGCAATATTTGGTAGGTGCACGATTTGTGGTCAAATCAGACCATAACAGTCTTAAATACCTATTGGAGCAGAAGGATTTGAATGAAAGGCAACAAAAATGGGTAAGAAAAATACAGGCCTACGACTTTGACATTGAATTCGTCAATGGGAAGAACAACGCAGTAGCGGATGCATTATCTAGGAGGCCATCCATTTTTTCCATGTCAGGTATGTCAGTTGACTGGAAGGATCACTTGATGGTGGAATATGCAAAGGATCAGTTCGCTTGTCAGCTATTGGATGGACAGATATAGGATGATAACTTCAGATTCATGAAGGACCTCATTTATTACAAAGGCCAAATTTTCTTGGTTCTTGGATCGGCTTTCAAAGCCAAGATATTACATGCATGTCATAACTCACCAGTGGCAGGACACCAGGCGATTAGTCAGACGTACAGACAAGTGAGAGAGAGGTTCTCATGGAAGGACCTCAAGGAAGACGTGATTAAGCATGCCAAAGAATGCACTACATGCCAAGAGAACAAGGATGAGCACACTCACCCTGCAGGACTGCTGCAACCCTTTCCCATTCCAGAGCACAAGTGGGAAAGCATATCCATGGATTTCATCACCGGCTTGCCCAGAGCACAGGGGAAGGACTGCATTTTTGTAGTAGTGGACAGGTTGACAAAGTTTGCACACTTCTTTTCCATAGCCACAGACTTCAACGCAACACAGGTGGCCGAACTATTTTTCAGAGAGGTATTCAGATTGCACAGCCTACCAAAGACCATTATCAGTGATAGGGATAGCAGGTTCATGAGTACATTTTGGCAAGAGTTGTTCATATTAGTTGGCACGACATTGACCCCTAGCACCAACTATCACCCTCAGACGGACGGGCAGACCGAAATAGTCAACAAATGGGAAATTACGTAGCCGGACAATAGAAAGCATGGGTCAGATGGTTGCACTTGGGAGAATACTGCTACAACACCACCCATCATGTATCCATAGGCATGACACCATTCAGATCTTTATACAACTATGATCCAATCTCCTTTGTGGAGATTTCCTTTGGGGACAACAGGGCACCAATGATGTAGGATTGGGTGCAACAGAGCCAAGACATCCTCCGAGAGTTGAAGGATCATCTACAGAGAGCACACAACCAACACAAGGTCCAAGCAGACATGCACATAGTGGAGCGTAATTTTGAGGATGGTGACTTAGTCTATCTAAGGCTCCAACCCTACCGGCAAGATTCTATTAAAATAAGCGGAGCAAAAAAGCTACAACCACACTTCTTTGGGCCCTACAGGATCAACATAAGGACAAGGGTCGTAGCTTATGAGTTAGAGCTTCCATAGGGCAGCCGGATACACAATGTCTTCCATGTATCCTGCCTAAAGAAATCCATCGACCAACAGATCATTCCCATTGAGATACTACCTCCCATGGATGAAGAAGGACAACTTGTGTTGATTCCGGAAGAGATACTGGAGGTTCGAGAAAAAAAGCTCCGGAAGAGAAGCATTAAGGAGTATTTGATCAGGTGGAAAGACTTACCCATTGAGGATGCCACATGGGAGAATGAACAGATGGTACGGGAGGCAGGTTTGGAATTGCTTGAGGACAAGCAATTTCAAGCAGGGGAGACTGTAATGTCCCCCACCTCTTGAGGAAGAGGTTTGGAAGACTTAGTGGTCTAGGTGTCCCCACTAGGCCATAGTCTCACACTAAAGGGAAAGATCAACTAAACTAAGGTTATATTCTTAAGTTGACTTGATAAAAAGGTGAAAAAGGAGTTAAAAGATAACTCAACAAAGAAATAGAAGAGCTGGAATTGGAGTTAGGGTTAACTCTAGGAGTTAAGTTAACTCAACAGGAAAATAGAAGAAAAAGTATAAAGAGAAGGCTAAGGCGCACTTCTTAAGCATTCTGGATTTTGGTAATTGTTTGTTATTTCTCTTGAGCATACAGTTTGAGGGTTTTGCTGTCACAAACCCTTGTGAGGAACTCAGTGGTGAAAGACCCACTCACCTTGTTCCAAGCTTGGTCTCGGGGATGAAATACTCCACCCACACCATTCTACACTCATCACAGATCCACCTATCGATTCAGGAAGCAAGAAGGTCCGTACTGTTTAGGAATTTCCAGCAGGGGCGCACCATCATTTGAAGAAGAGATCAATCCAACCAATCATGAGAGCTTGGGGGTATTCTGACACTTGGGTTTTACTTGCAGGTTCTCAACTATCATTTTGAAGTTTTTCTTGAAGAGTTATCATCATCAGATCTTCAGCTACAGATTGGGACGACCCTTGAGGCAAGGAAGACGTCCTGTGATTCAGTGTTTCTCAGATCTAGGGAGTTCTACCTAGAATTTGGACTTGAGACTTCTCCTACGGGGTTTCCACTACCCGATCTATTATTCTGGAGAGTTTCATAGGTTTTGGCGGTGTCCTTCACTTAGAACGATTTATTGAGCTATCCAGGGTTTCAGGAGGGCGCAAATTGCATTAGGGTTTCGACCATTGATGGAGGAGGATCAAGTATTTGAGCTTCAGAGTTCCGGGAGGGGTTTCCTTGGCCCTGATCTACATCTTGATAAAGTTTGGCACGATTTGAGTACCTCCTTCAACCAGGTCAAAATATTGGTCCCTTTCAGCCAGTAGGACGTACTAGCAGTCAGGAAGGGTTGAACGTTTACCTATTGTTGGCACTTTGGATCTTCAGATTATATTCAACCTTTGGATGCATCTTTTGTATTAGCGGGAGCATTTTGTAGCAGCTCATATCTATTATCTATTGGAGCCATCTGAGGATTATTCCAGATCTGCTCTCTATATTGTATCTGGTTCATGATTTCATAATAAAGGTCAGAGCTATGCTTGTGTTTACCATATCTGAGTATTCTTGTGATATTGCATGTGTTGAGTAGATCTTGTATGAACACCATTTAAATAAATGGAACAAACCCTAAGGCCGAAACATCAATAACAACCTGCACAACAGATAATCAACAAACAGAAACAGTGGTAGTTAGTGTTTTCAAGCAAAAAATTGGCTTGGGATCATTACATAAGGAGGAAATTTGGTTACAGGGTTTATTGGGTGAGTTTGGAAGGATTCAGGACAAGGTGAAAGTATTTTGCGATAGCCAAAGTGATATTCATTTGGCTAGAAATCTAGCTTATCATAGTAAGACAAAGCATATTTCTATTAAGTACCATTTTGTAAGACAAGTTGTTGATGAAGGTGGAGTGTCTTTGGAAAAGGTCCATACAAAAGTGAATTTTGCAGACATGTTTATGAAGCCAATTTTGTTAACGAAGCTATGGTGGTGTTTGGCTTCTCTTGTCTTGCAGAAAAGGTGATGAATTAATTAAGGGCATGATATATCAGGTAAATTTTTTTCAAGGTGGAGATTGTTGGAAACATGCGAACAAATTTCCTCATGTGGTCACATGCACATGCACACGCATGCAACTATGTTAATGTGCATGCATGCAATCTATTTATGAACTGCTCGTGTAACTATGTGATCTATTCATGATCAGTTTGTATAACTGAGTGATAGATGTTATATATGTGAGCATACCCATAGAGGTGGAGTAAGATGTGAGTGAAAGCGCATGCAAGGAGAAAAGAGTAGAGTGTGTGAATAGATGATGATTGTATGCCTATGAAGGCTATTGTAATTATCCCTTGAATAATAAGAATATCGATAATCATTGCCTGTGGTTTTTTCCCTCATTGGGTTTCCACATAAATCACTGTCTCAAGTGTATGATTGATGTGCTTGGTTTAATGCGTGTTTGATCTTGCTTATTTTATGCTATGTTTTGCTTCCGCTGGCTAACAGATATACCAATGTGTTATAAAAACAAATTATATCTAAAACATTTAGGAAGTTTTACAAGTGTGTTGGTCCCATGTACTAATTGTTTTAAACTTGAAAGCGATATGCATTTTGTTCATCTAAGTATGGAAAAGAATATGGGAAAATAAGGTTATGTGTGAGCGTTGTTTATGTTAAGTTATTTTTATGAAACAATATTTGTTGATAATTATAAGAATTCTATATTTTAATCTTATTTTAATCTTTCATAATATTTAATAAATTTAAAATTAAAATTATATCTATATTGATTTTTATAATTATTATTTAAATATAGTAAGATATATATATATATATATATATATATAACCTTACTTTTACAACCTTTACACAATTTGTGCAATCTTGCACAAATTTTGTATAATCTTATATTTTGAGAGGTTAATACTAGGAGGGGTGTTACATATGGTATCAAAGCGAGGTTCAAGATGCTAGGGCCTTAGACCCATCTTCTTACTTCTGTGCATTATAATTTTTTATTTTATTTTATTAAAATATTTGAAAATCAAATTAATTAAATTTGAATTGTTTCCTTGTGCTAGGTTAGACATGGATGGAAGAGGAAAGAAAGGTAGGAAAACTAGAGGTCAACATGCGCCTCCTCCACTATATCCTATCCCTCCGCCAAGGAAAATTTTAGGGGCTATATATTACCCATGGGCTAATTTTCCATGTGTTTTTTCCCAAAAAACGATTTGCCAATTTCTATTTTTTCTAAAAGTGATTCTTCCAAATTCTATAGGATACAATTATTTTACCTTAAAAGTCGCCAAACTTTTATACACAATATATACAATACTTAGAAATTTGAATATTTTTTTAAAAATATTGCCAAACGTTTTATAGTTTGCATATTAAGGACTAGTAAGATTCGTCAAGGTTTCTACATTTTAAAATAAATTTCCATCCTTAAAATTATCCCTGCCCTCTGTGTTCTCCACCAAGAGTAGAGGAACATGTCTAGTAATAAGGACATGTGCATGCCAACGAAGTAATAACTATGATGTGTTATTTTTGAAGAATGTCAAATTCCCTCATGAATATGATAGAAAGGGAAGAATGAGGTGTTTCAATGCATAAAAAAGGGATCACAAAATCCTCCAACTGATAATGTTTATAGAGATCTATAAAAAGTAAGATTTCCATATGCTTGGAGCTCCATTGATGGGAAATAAGTTGAAGCATGGTTAGAGAACATAGTGATGTGTTTCACATTGAGAGAATATACTTCTAATATTAAAGTGCACATGGTTATATTCCACTTAAAGGGAAGAGCTTTGCTTTGGTAGAAGGCTTTATTATCACAGTTGGGGATGGATGCATCTAAGATCTCACGAGAATTGTTTGAATAGCGTTTCAAAAAACAAATAGCTCTCAAATGATTTCATTGAAAGATATTTAAATAAGTTTAATTCATTGAGATAGTGAATCGAGTCACTACTGGATTATGAGGCCAAATTCATGGAGTTTCTAAGGTATGCACCACACTTGAACATAGAGAAGCTATCGATTAATATTTTTTTTTATGGATTGAACTAAAATCTCATATCAAAAGTTAAAATATTGATTCCCTTCTCTTTGTATGA
>SNQJ01S0058425.1:107248-119438 GCA_010110895.2 Picea sitchensis | reverse complement strand
CAAATTTAAAATATTGTAAATAATATAATTGATTGTAATTACAATTTGATGTTTTTCAAAAAACATAAATAGGTGAGGTCTTGATTTAACTTCAGTCAGTAAGTTGTAATAAGGGTGAGTAGGAGGAGTACTTCAGAGAGAAACTGCAAAGGTCTTTTGTAGGCATCAAACTTCCAACAACCCGTAGAAGAAAGAACAAACAATGAAATGTGCCAGGATGACACAGTTACAGTAACATAATGATCATACATGCATCATGGTGGCTACTATAACAGGGAATTATCTGGTTTCTGAACACAGTCCCAATTTTAAGTTTTCAGCCGAAATAATGTTTCGGCTAAAAGAATAATCTTTCGGCCGAAAAAATAAATTCTAATGGAAAGCATAAAAACTAAACAATTTCCAAGGTTTTCATCCGAAAAAACCTTGTTTCGACCGAAAGATTGTTGAGCGAATTCTGTTGGTCGGAAAAAATGAAAAGACACGTCGTATCATTTCATTTCACGCCAAATCGTATACATACTCTTTCGTCCGAACACATTTAACACAATTCATCGGATGGATGAACATAAATGAGATGAAGGATAGGGATTCCAAAGCATCTCTATCACTGATTGCAGCTTTATTCTTTTCCTTCTTTATTTCTTCCCTCAATTCCATAGGCTTAAAGCAATGTCGGAAGAGGATTGATATTGATACATGATAGTTTTCTAGAGCACCTAAACAAAGTTTTGAATCATCCTTTTCATTTTTTTTAGAATAAGGTAATTGATGTTTGTTCAAGTTTTATTGGAATAATAATTTATATGTTTAAAAGATAAATGTTGAGCATTTTTCAAAGTGAAGTCTTTGTTGAACATATCTTTACAAATAACTATAAAAAGTATGGGAATACAAAGTTTCTTAAAAAAAGAAAATTTGATAAGCACTCAAGATGATACTCACCAAAAGCGAACAAAGTAAACATCATTATTGGAGAAATAGCGAGATGTGAAAATATTGAAGAAATGCTTGTGATAAATGTAAACAAGTTTTCAACAAGAAGAAGTCAACTTGGTATGGATGCACCTTGTCTATATTAAAGTATAAATTCCAAATTTTAAAATGTTAGCAAATAATATGGTGATTGTAATTACAATTTTGATGTTTTCAAAAACGCATAAATAGGTGAGTCTTGATTTAACTGATGTGTAAGTTGTAATAAGGGTGAGTGGGAGGAGTATATGAGAGAGAGAAATTGCAAAGGTCTTTTGTAGGAATCAAACTTCCAACAACCCGTAGAAGAAAGAACAAACAATGAAATGTGCCAGGATGACACAACAATAACACAGTGATAATACCTGCATCACGGTGGCTACTATATGAGAAATTATACGGTTTCACGAACCGATCCCAATTTTTAAGTTTCGGCCCGAAATAATGTTTACATTCAAAGAATAATCTTTAAGTAGAAAAATAGAATTCTAATGGAAAGTAAAACTAAACAATTTCAGGTTTCATCAGAAAAACCTTGTTTGATAGAAAGATTGTTGAGCTAATTCCGTTGGTCGGAAAAAATGAAGAGACATGTCATATCGTTTCACTTCGCTCTAAATCATATAAATACACTTTCGTTAGAACACATTTAACACAATTCATGGAATGGATGAACATAATAATGAGATGAAGGATAGGGATTCCAAAGCATCTCTATCATTGATTGCAGCTTTATTCTTTTCCTTATTTATTTCTTCCCTCAATTCCATAGGAAGTAATCCCGGAGGATTGATATTGAGACATGATGGTTTTCTAGAGCACCTAAACAAAGGATTTTGAATCATCCTTTTCATTTTTGAATAAAGATGGTGATGTTTGTTCAAGTTTTTATTGGAATAACAATTTTATATGTTTTAAAGATAAATGTTGAGCATTTTTTCAAAGGTGAAGTCTTTGTTGAACATATCTTTTCTAGATAACTATAAAAGTCATGGAAAACAAAGACTTCAGCATAAGAGAAAATTTGATAGCACTCGAGATGATACTCACCAAAATGAACAAAGTAAACATCATTATTGGAGAAATAAACAAGAATGTGAAAATATTGAAAGAAATAAGCGGCGATAAATGTAAATAGAGATTTTCAACAAGGAAAAAGTCAACCGGGTATGGATGCGCACATATTGTCTATATTAAAGTATAGAATTCCAAATTTAAAATATTGTAAATAGTATAATTGATTGTAATTACAATTTGATGTTTTCAAAAAAAAATAGGTGAGTCTTGATTTGCTTGGTCGATGAAGTTGTAATAAGAGGGTGAGTAGGAGGGAGACTTCAGAGAGAAACTGCAAAAGGTCTTTTGTAGGCATCAAACTTCCAACATCTCGTAGAAGAAAGAACAAACAATGAAATTTGCCAGGATGACCGATTCTGTTAACATAATGATCATACACGCATCATGGTGGCTACTACTTGAGAATTATCTGGTTTCTAAACCTGATCTAATTTTAAGTTTTCGGCCCGAAATATTTTGGCTAAAAAGAATAATCTTTAAATGAAAAAATAAATTCTAATGAGCGTATTAAAAAACTAAAGCAATTTCCAAGGTTTCATCAGAAAAATGTATTTCGTAGAAAAGATTGTTGAAGTGTTAATTAGGAAAAAATGAAAAGACATGTAGTATCATTTCATTTCCATGGAAATCATTATATATAAACTTTAAAGTAGAACATTTAACACAATTCATCGGATGGATGAACATAAATGAGATGAAGGATAGGGATTCCAAAGCATCTCTATCATTGATTACTGACTTTATTCTTTTTCCTTCTTTATTTCTTCCTCAATTCCATGGAAATGTCAGAGGATTGATATTGAGACATGATGGTTTTCTAGAACTTTTAAACAAAGTTTGAATCATCCCTTTTCATTTTTTTTTTGAACTCTACAAGGTGATTGATGTTTGTTCAAGTTTTATTGGAATAACAATTTATATGTTTAAAGATAAATGTTGATCATTTTTTCAGGTGAAGTCTTTGTTGAACATATCTTTTGAATAACTATAAAGTCATTAGAAACAAAAGTTTCTTAAAATAAAATTTGATGCTCAAGATGATACTCACCAAAATGAACAAAGTAAACATCATTATTGGAGAAATAAACGAGAATGTGAAAATATTGAAGAAATAAAAGCGACGATAATGTAAATAAATTTTCAACAAGAAAGAAGTTGACCGGTATGGATGCACATATTGTCTATATTAAAGTATAGAATTCAAAATTTAAAATAGCAGCAAATAATATAATTGATTGTAATTACAGTTGATGTTTTTCAAAAAACATAAATAGGTGAGTCTTGATTTAACTTGATCATTAAGTTGTAATAGAGATTGAGTAGGAGGGAGACTTCAGAGAGAAACTGCAAAAGGTCTTTTGTAGGCATCAAACTTCCAACAACCCGTGAAGAACAAACAATGAAATGTGGGATATTACTGATTACAGTAACATAATGATCATACATGCATCATGGTAATATAACGAGGAATATCACAGTTTTACGAACAAGTCCCAATTTAAGTTTTGTTGAAATAATGTTTAGGCTAAAAGAATAATCTTTAGGCCCGAAAAATAAATTCTAATGGAAAGCATAAAAACTAAACAATTTCCAAGGTTTTCATCGGAAAAAACCTTGTTTCGACCGAAAAAAACCTTGTTTCGGCCAAAAAATGGTTGAGCAAATTCTGTCGGCCAGAAAAAATGAAAATACACGTCGTATCATTTCATTTCACACCAAATCATATAAATACGCTTTCGTCAGAACACATTTAACACAATTCATCGGATGGATGAACATAAATGAGATGAAGGATAGGGATTCCAAAGCATCTCTATCATTGATTGCAGCTTTATTCTTTTCCTTCTTTATTTCTTCCCTCAATTCCATGAAGCAATGGAGGATTGATATTGAGACATGATGGTTTTCTAGAGTACCTAAAAAAAGTTTTGAATCATCCTTTTCATTTTTTTGAATAAGGTAATTGATGTTCATTCAGATTTTGTGGAATAACAATTTATATGTTTAAAGATAAAATGTTGAGCATTTTTCAATTGATCTTTGTTGAACATATCTTTTCTAGATAACTATAAAAGTCATGGGAAACAAAGTTTGCTGTAAAAAGAGAAAATATGATCGTGCTCAAGATGATACTCACCAAAGCAGACAAAGTAAACATCATTATTGGAGAAATAAGCGAAGAATGTGAAAATGTTGAAGAAATAAGCGATAATGTAAATAGAGATTTTCAACAAGAAGAAGTCAACCAGAGTATGGATGCACATATTGTCTATATTAAAAGTATAGAATTCAAATTTAAAATATTGCAAATAATATAATTGATTGTAATTACAATTTGATGTTTTTCAAAAACATAAATGGGTTGTCTCTCATAATGTCGAAGAAGACATTGAAGCTGAAATTGAATCAGAAGGCGTTGAAACCGAAATCGAAGCTGACGTTAAAACAAAATTGAAGATGTTGAAATCAAAATTGAAGCCGAGACGAATCACCTATAGGTATGTACATAAATTTAGATAATTTAAGATGAACACTTATATATAGTTTAGTGAATTTATGTTCAGGGTTTGTTTTTTAATATAAACTTTAAATTGAAATATCTTGAGGATAATCTATATTGTAATTACAATTTGATGTTTTTCAAAAAACATAAATAGATTTGTCTCATAATGTCGAAGAAGACATTGAAACTGAAATTGAAGCAAAAGACGTTGAAACCGAAATTGAAGCAGAAGACGTTGAAACCAAAATTGAAGCAGAAGATGTTGAAACCAAAATTGAAGCAGAAGACGAATCACCTATAGGTATGTACATAAATTTAGATAATTTACAAGATGAACACTTGTATATATAGTTTAGTGAATTTATACTCGGGTTTTGTTTTTTAATATAAACTTTAAATTGAAATATGCAGGATAATCTATAAACATTGATGATGAAATATTAGAAAATGTTGATACTGGCAAATTTGGGAAGAAAAAAGATAAGCATTATATAAGATATCGAACTAAGAATATGTATAATAATTTTTTCAAAGATGAATCAGTAAAAGTACAAGCTCAACTTTTACTCTATCTAACAAAGTAAAAAAAGTTAAAAGAAGCTACATTGTTATTGGGTATTCAAAAGTCGACAAAGGATACAAAGGTGAAACATAATGTATTTGACAATATAACTAGTGTATTAAAATCTTTTGGAAAATCTCGAAAAAAAGATGTCAGTGTTGCATGTAGAGTGATACAAACAACAATTGTTTCATCTAGAAATATAAAATATAGTTGACACGAGACATGGCAAAAATGATGGGAACGTCAAGAAAAACATTTCACAAACATAGAAAATTTCGATTGGAAATAGATGCAAATGATGAACTGGCTTGTTGGATAGTGATTTCTAGACAAGCCTACAAAGATAGACTTGCAGAAAATGTTAAAGAACTAGCCCATAATTGTTGGTTCGAAGAATCTCGTGTTTCACCACATACAAGGGATGTGTTGTGACGAAGAATAACACAAAAACAATATGAATAACATCCAAAACATATATTTCCAATGACACAAATAGAATTGTTCAATAAGTTCAAAGAAGAGTACAAATAAGTTAAAATTTCCATCAATACATTTGTGCAACAAAAACCATGGTTTGTTAGACCCATCATTATTCGTGACACTTGTTTTTGTCGTTATCATTTGGAATTTGAGTTGTATTACAACACTTTTTTGGATTTTGGTAAAACTTTATGGCCAAGTTCACCTCCTCCTTCCACATTCTGTGCTTTTATATTTGAAATTCTATGTGAAAGAGAAGATGATGATTTATTTTATAAAAAAAAATGTGTTGGTAGAAAAAAATGTGATCGTTGTGGAAATCTAAGTTTGTTTCATTCAAAGTATCATAGTGATATGAATGGTCAATCATTTTCTAATATAACAGTCAATTGGAAGAGATATGAATATATCAACAACATGGCTCCACATTCTTCAAATGTTATTTCCAAAAGGATTGATTTGAAGATAGATAAAATATGTGTGATAGAGTTTTTTGAAGAAGTTTGAGAAAGAAATTTATAAATACACCAAGCATTCACATAGAGCTCGATGAAAATACCTATGATTAAAACAATTCCGTGAAGTGTTTCCACCAGGGACAAATTTTTATGTAGTTGATTTTGCAGAGAATTACACATTCATTGCACAAAAATAAATATAGAGTGAATATTATCATTCTGATCAAGTCATGATATTTGTCCACATTCTATAAAGACATGCTCAATGGAGTCTTGATAACATATAAATCACCAATGACAATCGACATCTTATTAAAGAATATCACTTTTGTATAAGTGATGATCAAGCACACGACACACATTATGTACACCATTGTTTTGATAAATTTTATGATTCATTGAAAGAATGCAAAATCAAATTCGATCGACATTGGATATGGTCATACGGGTGTGTGAGTCAGTTCAAATATTCATGTTCATTCTATTGGTTATGTCATCTTCATAAAAATTTAAACATTACACATTGTTGGAATTTTTTTGAGAATGGTCATGGAAAAGGAGAGCACGACAGTGCAGGGGAATGTGTAAAACGATCACTTTGAAGGTATCGAATGAACCCTCATGTTGATCGATTTGAATAAACTGAACAAGTTGTTGAATGGTGCAAAATGTTGCTAATCCATGAATATAATTAGTCAAGGGATGTGCGCAGGTGTGTCTATATATAAATGTTACACATGTACACACGATATTTTTATTTGAATGTGTTCAAATTTATATTCAATCTTCAATCATTTTCTTGAGAGATTTCAAGTTAACAAGTTCTTGTCTTGTGCAGGTTTTTTTGGTATGTTGGAATCCAAGATGTAAATAGATCAATCTCATATGACACTAGTACAATACCTGAGACACGAAAAATACATTCAGTTAAAAAAGAACATTATCAAAATGTGTTTTCATTTGATAGAAGAAATGAGTTTTTTTTTCCAATTTGCATAGAGGACACAAAATCCATAGATATTTATGAAAATGAAAATGCAAAATAGGTTCAATCTTGGAGACATACCAAACTTAATGTAAAAGGGAAAATGTCACTTGCAAGCTCAGAGGAGTTGGAATCAAATGAAACTCTAGTGTCAATTGATGGCGATAGAGTTTCTGATCTTGTTAGCGAAGGTAATTTTTACGTTTAAATTTTTTCAAATAACTTGTAGATGTACTTCTGTGATAATATAACATGAACTATATGTTGTCCAATATATCCAATTATTTGTAGGAGATGTCTTTTCCATGGTTTCACCTGTAGACAACACCGAAAACGTGAAATATTATTTGATGTGATGCACAAAACAAAATATGAGGCTATTATAAGATTTTGGTGATAACGGTTTTATATATGAAAGAGGATCCATTATATTGAAAGGATATTTTTTTTCAAGAAAATCATAAAACGGATACTCATGTTCACTTTCAAGACTACCAGTAAGATGTCACAAGTTGTAAATATAGTCATTTGGTATGTGCAGAGCGTATAAAGTTAATAGAAGTTCAATAATAAAAAAAAAAGTTAGAAAATGGAAAATGTCCAAAGTCGATCATGAACGAATAATTGAAGATGGAATACCATTATGATGTTTTTAAACAAAATACTATCTTGGTTTACCTTGATGTATAGGTTTTTGTCTACATTTCATTTTATGAACCCTTGTTGTTGTAAGTATATGTCTAGTATGGAATACCATGCTCTAGGGGCGTTTTTGAGACCAGACAAGGATTTATTCAACCTGCAAACATAATTTTCATTCTCTGACAATTGAAATCCTTTTGGTTACTCAATTTAGACTTATTCTTCTATATCCATGTTTAAAGGATGATTTCATGTACATATGATACACTTTAATATTCTTGGAGCATGCATAAGCGAGGATAAATCTTATTGCTTTCATTCTAGCAACTGGGGAAAACATCTCTTCAAATTATATACCTTAAATTTGAGCGTATCCTTTACACACCAATCTTGATTTGTTCTTGGAAACTTTTCCATCTTCGTTCAATTTGTTTCTGAAGACCCACTTCATACCGATCACATTCGTTTTCCTTGGCATTGGAACCAGTTCCAAAGTGTCATTATTTTCTATATGATCTCTTTCTTCATCCATTTCCTTGATCCATAAATCATCCCTGCTAGCTTCTTCAAAGCTACTTGGCTTAAATGTGGATAATAGTGATAGGTGTTGCTATTCTGGTGAGTGAATTCTTCTTCTGGTTTCAACGACTGCATCCTTATTCCCAATAATTTGACCTACTGGATGATTCTTTTGTACTTGCCTGGTAGGTTTATTTGGAGACTCTTGAGGATATTGTTGTTTTTATTTTGATTTTCCTTCTTTGTTTTCCTCTTATACTTCTTCTTCAAAAACCTGTACCAATGAGTCTTTTTTTTCTTCCTTTATTTTGTGTCCACTTGTCTCATCAATGGTCACATTGATGCTTTCTACTAATTTTTTTAGTCTTATATTGAAGCACTTTCATTCTTTCGTTGAACTTGAGCATCCAACCAGTATACCTTTATCAACTTGAGAATCAAACTTTCCCATTTTGTCGTCTTCTCTTTCGTTGTAACATTTGATTCCAAAAATTATGAAGTGATTCACATTCATTCATATTCCTTTCAATAGCTCATAGGGAGTCTTATCATTGTTGTTTATGAGAATTCCTATGTTCTTTATATGAACTGTTGTATGCACTTCCTATACCCAAAAAACATTGTTCAACTTTGAATCCGTCAACATAGTTCTGTCCATTTCTTGTACTGTCTTGTTCTTTCTTTCAACAACTTCATTTTGTTGACATGTCCCGGCTATCAAAATATGTCTTTTTATACCACGCTCACTACAGAAGTCCACAAACTCTTTTGATGTAAATTCACCACCATTATCATATATTAAGCACTTGATCTTTGAATATATATTTTTTTCAACCATATCCTTGTATATCTTGAAGTTTTCAATTTTTTCTAACTTCTTCCTGAAAAAACATACTACAACCATTCTTGTATAATCATCAACCAATAACATAAAATATTGCTCACCTTTCAATTCTTTTTCTCTTGTTGGTCCAACTACATTATTATGCACAAGTTCAAGTGGCTTTGTTGAGGAGTACCCTTTTGTTTTGAACTTGGTCTTGGTTTTCTTTCCTTGTAGACAATGCTTGCATAAGATATTTTATGGTTTTGAAATCTAGGGAATTTCTCTTACTTCTTCATTTTTGCTGATATTGAAAAGATTATCGAATTTTATGTGACCCATACTTTTGTGCCATAGCCAAACCTCATCTTTCTTTCCCAGACAACACTTTTCTTTTGCAATTTCATTTAACACATATATTTTGCTTGAAGTTTTTTCAACTCTAGCCACTAACTTTCCTAAACTTGTTTTTCTTATTTCAAATTTCTTTGAATCAGACATGATTTTGTGTCCTTGATCACACATTTGACTTACGCTCATAATATTATGTTTCGTGTCTTCCACTAGTAGAAAATTCTCTGCCTTGGATTCCTTATTTCCAATATTAACTGTGCCTCTTCCTATAATCCTAGCTGAGTTATCACTCCCAAATGAAAATGATCCATCTCTTTCCTTTTTCAATGTAAGAAACCTGTTCTTATAACCTATCATATGCTTTGAGCAACCACTGTCAACATACCAACCGCATTTCTTTTGTTAATGTTGTCAAGCGAGTGTTCATTCTTCATTGTTGTATTGTTTCTTCTTTCTTACCCATATTCTTTGTGTTTCCTGTCTATGAATGTTATTATTATGTTTCGGTTCTCATTGGAGGAACTGTCTTTCTAAAATATTTGGCCATGAGTCAAAAATTATTTCACTTGTAGCATTCCATATTAGTAAACAAGGATTCAAACCTATTGTATTTTATGTTTTGTGTGTCATTAGGCCTTCTTGAATAATCATTTCGTGCATAACTTTCACAGTTTTTTTTGTTCCTGTTATTTTCTCTGAAATTTACGGCCAAATTATTACATGAATAACATAAATTGAGAAAGATAATTTGATACTCGAAAGTTGTAGATCATTGAAAATGAGTTACTTTTCTGAACCCTTCTTCTTCTTGAGGCCTTCTTGTTTCTCACTGTCATTGATTCTGAAATTTGAATCTTCTAGGTGGAGGAGTGTCTTTGTGATTTTCCTTGTGAAGTGTCTTGTCTTCTTCTCTTTCATTAGATCCTTCGATTGTCGCTACATAGACTCTTTGCTTTGTTTCCTAATCTGTCATTTTGGATCTTGAGCCTTTTTCTATCTAGGTGTATCTTAGTCCATACATATCATGATCTGGCCTTTGATTGCTAATAATTGCATCCAAAACTTTAGAGTTGTTCTGTATATTTTTATTCTGAAAGTCTTTTCTCAATGTGGCAATATCTACCTCCAAATATCCAATGATCCTATCTCTTTCTTCTAAATTCCCTTTGAGTTCTTCCTCAATCCTCTTATCTTCTTATATATGAACTTTCAATTTTGTGATCATCTGCTCTAGTTCTTCAGAGTTTGAAATATGAGTTTTTTATTTCTTCTTTAGTTCCACTTGGAGATTTTTTTTTTTCTTCTTCTCCCTTTTTATAACTTCAATGGCACTCATCAATTCTTCCATGAGATCAAATTTTGCCTCTTCATATTCCTTTTCAGAGTCTTATTCATTAGATTTTTATACTATCATAAATATTACTCTTTTTGTATCATTATCATTGACTTCATCTTCGTCTGACGAGGAACTATATTCCTTGGTAGTGAGATTTTTCTTGAAGAATTTGTTTTGTATGTTTTTCCTTTATATATTTGTTTCCTTTTAGCTTCATCTTCCTCATTTATTTTCTTTTTCTTGTGGGGAGTTTTTTTATAAAAATGACCAATACCATCACAATTAAATAAAATCAATGGAATCTTGCCTTTGTACTTTTTGATTCATGGTTTTAACCTTCTGATGAAGTTGTCTATTTCTTCATCATCTTCTGAATCATCACTACTATTGGAATCTGACTTTGGCTCTTGCTTGCAAACTGAATTTGATTGTTACTTGTTCCTTTTATTTTTCTTCTTAGATTCTTTGAGTTGTTCTTCCTTTGTAATGAGATTGTCTTGTTCTATCCTCATCTCATAAACTGTGAGTATCCCATGTAGCTCATCCATGGTCATTGTATCCAGATCCACTCTTTCTTCTAGGGCTGAGATATTTGATTCAAATTCAATTGGTAGAGATCTTAATTCATTTTTAACAACAAACAATTTCTTTATCTCATATCCCAATCCTTTTATGTCATTTACGACCTTATTGATATGTAGAAAGTAGGCTGCTATATTTTCATCTCCATTCATCTTTAATTATTCGAACTTTTCTCTGAAAATTTAAAGTTTGGTTTCCTTAACTTTTTCATATCCTTCATAGATAGTCTTTATTTTGACCCACATCTCTTTTATAGATTAACAATGCATGATTTTGGTAAAAATTGATTCATCTACACCATTATAAATAATGTTCTTGGCTCTTGAACTATTTTTTGCAAGTTTCTTTGCATCCTTGTCTATTGGGGGAGTAGTTGGTTCTTTGAATCCATCCACCACTAATTTCAATGTTGGCATGTTTAAAGGAAGAATGTCCTTTCCATTGATGGAAAGAACACCAGTGAACCAAACCTCGAGAGCGAAGAAGACGAGAAAGATCAGAAGAGATAGCGGTTTCTAGAAGTGCAGACGAGGTCCAAGAGACTGACTTGCAGAAGGAGAAAAGGTCGAGACCCGTGAACACTTAGAAATCCTTCTAAGTAAGAGAGATCAAAAGCTCATGAGGAAGAAAAATAGTGGTTGTTGGATCATTGATCCAGAGGACCAACAACGGTCAAATTGATTTAAGTGGAAGGACAAGATAAGAAAGGGCCGAGATCTGAGATCTCAATCACCTTAATTTCCATTAGTCGTCGGATCGAAATAAGTGGAAGCACAGAATAATTTAAAATAAGGGCATGCTAATCTCAGTGACCGATAACCAGGCACTCAAATCTACGCTTGACAGGGCATATTAGACCCCCCCTATCTTTCTGTCGTTAACCATGGGGGG
>SNQJ01S0058425.1:76360-99493 GCA_010110895.2 Picea sitchensis | reverse complement strand
TCTGGTGGATGTAGCCCACACTGGGTGAACCACGTAAATCTGTGTCTCTCTTGTATTGTGTGTCTTTTGTGTTTTGTTTCTACATTTGTTTTATTTTATTGCTCCGTGGTCTTGTTTTTCTAACAACTGCCACGTGTCCTCCACTTGGACGGTCCTGATCCTTGTCAGTTTTTGGGACTCCACGAACCCAAGGATACTAATACTTTGTTCTTTCGAATCCCCGGTATCTGTAATCCCGGTGGATTCCCGATCTTCGCCACATGTCCTCCCACAGATGGAGGGCCTTGATCATTTTGTGACTTTGTAAGTCATGAAGTCAAAATCCTTCCCTGTTCACCCTTCGATGTCTGAATCCCCGAGATGTGAGGATCTCATGAGACTTGTCCTCCTCATATGAATGGTCCATGTTCACTTCCGGACTTCGTGACTCATGACCTTCATTCTCTGGCCTCTCGTCCTCAGAACCTCCAAACTTCCGAAGTTTGAAATCCCGATACCTCTACCTTGCCGGGACTTTCTGGATTCTCTGCTCTACACGTGAGGGTTAAGCCTCATGCTCATTCTTCCAGATCTGACGACTGTCGGCTATCTGAGCAAGATCTGATATCCCATACCTATTCTTCCACTACGTTTATCCTGTTGCTACCTAGATGTGGAATTTAACGGTCCAGATCTTCCCTTTGACTTGATCTGATGGTAGCTGTGCTCCTCCTAAGCATGCACTTTCTTCCTTCTGCTTAAAAGATTTTCCAAATGTCAAAGGTTCAACCTTTGCTTCCTCTACAAGTTCTACAACAATTGGTCTCGCTTGCATTCTTCAATGATGTTGTCCCTCTTGAGCTTTACTTCTCTTGAATCGTGGAAGGTTTCTTCTATCTCAGCACTCCTTGCAGAGTCTCTGAATGCTAACTCGGTGTTGTCTATCCTGAGCATGTCTGCTTGCTCTGACCTCTAAGGAACTCGATCCTTTTCCACTCTCCTTCAGATGGAGAATTCAATGCCTTCTAGGAAGCCTATCGGTTCTGGGACTTCGAAATATCCAAAGAATTTCCCTTTTGGCCTCTGCGATCTTTGTAGCTATGGCCTGTGCGTAAAAGAACTACTCCTCTTGAGCTTTTTCCACTCTTCTGAAACCTTGAAAAGGGTTCCACGAACTCTGTGACTCCTACAAGGTATTTTCACACATGAAGGTGATATCTCTTCTGAGCTTCTCCACTACTCAGATCTTTAAGGGACTTCACCCTTTCCTTCTCCCTCAGATGGAGAATCTGATTCCCTCTTGGAAATCCTTTGATCAAGCAACTTCTTTCTGAGTCTGTAGGGTGTTCAGCGACCCTGTGAATATCCTTCTCTGGACTCTTCTCTATTACAAAACTCAAAAGAATCTATCTACACACTGACTCAATGCCCTCCTGGTAGAGTGTCTAGAATCCCCAGAGATTGTGTCTTCTATTTGAACTCACAGCAGAGTTCCTCTTCAACACTCTGTGCCTATGCTCAATGCCCTCCTAGAAGAGCTTTATAGAAACCTCAGTAGTTCTATCTTCCTCCTGAACTCAACATAGTTCCTTTGTGCACTCTATGCACCTGCTCAATGCCCCCTTGGCAGAGCTCTACAGAACTCCTCAGAGATTCTATCTTCTATTGTGTCCTCCTCTACATAGTCATGCCTTCAAGGCATTCAGTAACCTTGAGGTCTTCCTCTGATTCAATGATTCAACTATTGTGCCCTCCTATCACGTCTTTGTCCAAATTCTGTAGAACTGGAAGTTCTCTCTAAGCACTGGCTATCAGAACCCGCAGTGTCCTATCACGCCCTCTTGGCATGAAGCATCAAAGATCTCCAACCCTGAAATCAAAGAACTCCTGCAAATGCACATCCCTATAACATACATTCACAACATATAATAACACACATAGACATTCATTCAACACAGACAATATGCAGGAGAAAATGTTTCTTGTATTAATATAAAATGTCTGTTTTTACAAGGTGTTCTTGAGCTCATACTGTGAACAATTCTCGCTCCTTCTCTCTATGCTCATTCGACTAACTCAAAATGAGATCAAAAGATATTTTTACATGAGGGTGCTCTTTGAGCTCTTCCCTCCATCTTCACCCACCTATTCAATCTACATTGAATTACCATTAATTGGCTATCTAGTCTGAATCGGAGCTAGATTACAGCCTTACAACCATTAAAGGCTATCTACAGCTAATGCCTACTCAAAGGCATGACTCTATGGATCCATGGCCTTACAAAATTAAATTTACATTACATTCAAATTCAAAATTTGAAATGAGGGTTGCACCTCTCTTCCTTGAATGCGTGCGCTTTGAATGCGCCGAGCTAGCTGGCTGGCTGGCGCGGCTGGCTTGGGAGCGATGCTCCTGCATCATACTCCTCTGTTGCAAAATTCATGAGCTCCTACTCATGAGATCTCTTCCCTGGCTATTGAAATCCTCCTGGATCCCAAACAATCCTCTGGAGTTTTTCATCTGCTCCATGTCTATGTTTCTGTTGCTTCTTCCACTGTGCTTCCACTGCACTGTTGCTTTTCTTCTTCTCAACTTCCCTTTGTTGGCAGCTTCTACTGATTTGACCATCAACTCTCGGATCTTCTCGATCACCTCGTCCAACTGCTCTAGTGGTTGGCTCTGTTCTTGCAGTGTCCTCCGCTGCATTTTCTTTCTGCAAATGGGTAGATCACCATGATCTCCCGTGATGCCTTCTTCATCTTCTTTGGCCTCAGCTTGCCACTCTACTGCAAACTCATTTGCAATATTATTTTGACTGACCTGCTATTCAACCATCATCTCTGATAGTGATGCTATTGCCATTTCTCTTCCTGGTATGTGTCCAACTTCTTCCAGCTACTCTTCAGCCTGGAAATTTTCCTCACCTATTGCTGCATACCTCGGTATTGCAGTCTTTATCAGTTCAACTCCCTGACTAAAAATTATAAGCAATTCCTCAGAATTCTCTTCTGTCGATATCTGCTCACAGCAGTCACCTACTGGCTCTGGATTGTTAAACCAATTCTCCAACATCTCCAACTCCATCTCCCATGGAGTGATCATTTTATTTGCTTGACCTTTGGCTTCTTTTGCTATCATCTTCAGTGCTGCAGTTTTCTCCCTTTCAGCTTCCTGACTGAAACTGTCGAGCCATTCCTCAAATTTCTCTTTTCCTTCTGCTCGGGTAGATTCTAATGTTTGCTCCAATTCTGTTTCCATGACAGTCTCTGTTGGCTGTCCTTCTACTGTTGTTGCATTTGCAACACAAACTTCTGCCTCCCCTGGGATATGTGGTCGGAATATTCCAATTCCCCCAATCATTAGAAAATCCCTCTTATCCTCCTTCCCTGTCATCTGCATTTGTTGATATGAACTCACTCCTGAGTCCCTGAGACATTCATATAGTCTCGCTTTTGTTCCCTTGCCCACCTAGCAATTTGAATTCCCCTTACTATCCTCTGACAGTCTATGAGATCCCACAATAATCTCATCTCCTTGCCTTCATGGAAATTGGGAATTTCTTTTCTGCCCTCTTAGTAGTCTCTGAGATCCCGCAATGACCTCATTTCATTGCCCTCTTGGCAATTGGTAATTTCTTCTCTTCCCTCTTGGCAGTGCTCAAGATCTTCCAGTGATCTCATCTCCTCTGGTCCGTTGAGGTTTTCAGCATGCCTCAACCATCCTTTTAACAACCTCTGCTATCTTTTAGCCATCAATTCTCTGACTGACCATTTTTCTTTTGTCCTCATGGGCCATTCACATACCCATCTCGACTTAGCATTCTCTTGCACCCACAACGCAAGTTCATTCATCCTCGCTCTGATATCGACAAGTTCTATCTCCCTTGCAACGTCCTCCTATTGCTGGTGGTTCTTATTTCCACCATGCTTATGGCCTTTAGTAGCCATCTCGCTGTCTTCTGTCTGCTCTCCTGGCAAACCTATTGTTGTCACTCTGCAACCCTGAGTGTTTTTAACATATCCTATGGTCCTCTTGACTGTCTTCTAGATTTCTTCCTATATGCAACAACCTTCATAGAGTCTCCAACACTTTGATTTTCCTTCTCCTCACTTCACCTGAAATATATAGATGAAGTCTCTCTTTGATACCACCTGACGTAGACACCCCCCTTCAACAGGTTCTGTGTGATCTCCTGGTCTAAGGATCATTCAATTTCCCTTTGAGATGAAGCAGCTCGTTGGATTCCCACTGGAATCTTCAATTATCAATCCACATGTCCTTCTATTCTTCCCCATGGATTCTGTACACATCCATGGACTTTTCCTCGAAATGGAATTTTCATTTTTCAGGACTCCCCGAGTCCTAATGTCGAGAGTCCTTGACTCTTCGATATTGCGGTACCCGTAATACTGAAATGTTGAAAATGGCTTCACTCATGGTTATAACCTTAGTCCATGTTACCACTTTTCCTGTGACCATAGTCTTCTCCGGGATTATTGACGCAAAGCACCTAACTTCCTGTCCTCAACACTTCCAAAAAGTCGAAATCTGGAATGCTGGAAATACTTGTCCCAGCTTCCTCCTTTCACAATTTCGGAGTTCCCAATGCCGAAACGCTTGGTTCTCTTGTCCTCGGAACTCCCAGTGTTTTGAACTCTGAAATGACCGATGAATATACCATTTCTCCACGTCTCGTGCTATTCCTTAGCAGCTTATGGGTTTTCGTGTTTTGGGGCTTTTCTGATGCAGGGCTTTCCTCCTGTCCCTACTCCTTAGACTTCCCAATATCCAGAATACCAAAATAGTCCTTTTACTCCTAGCTAGGATCAATGACTGTGATCTGATCTCAAATCAACAGCCCTGATCCTTTCAGAGTTTTATGGGTCAAGAGTTTTGAACTCTTACCCCTGCCTCTTCTAGTAGTTGAAATACCGAAATGCTCCTTTCGAGACTTTTCTCTTGATGCCTGGGTCGTTGCCACGTGTCCTCCACTTGGATGGTCCCGATCCTTGTCAGTTTTTGGGATTCCATGAACCCAACGATACTAATCCTCTGTTCTTTCAAATCCCCGGTATCCAAAATCCCAGTGGATTCCCGATCTTCTTCACATGTCCTTCCACAAATGGAGGGCTCTAATCGTTTCATGACTTTGTAAGTCATGAAGTCGAAAGGCTTCCCTGTTCACCCTTTGATGTTCAAATCCCTGAGATGTGAGGATATCATGACACCTATCCTCCTCATATGCACGGGCCCTATTCACTTCGGGACTTCGTGACTCATGACCTTCAGTCTGTGGCCTCTCATCCTCAGAACCTCCAAACTTCCAAAGTCCAAAATCCTGATACCTCTACCTTGTCGAGACTTTTCAGATTCTCTGCTCTATGCATGAGGGTTAAACCTCATGATCCTTCTTCCAGATCTGATGGTTGTTGGCTATCTAAGCAAGATCTGATGACCCAGACCTATTCTTCCATTGTGCTTCTCCTGTTGCTACCTGGACGTGGAATTTAATGGTCCAGATCTTCCCTTCGGATTGATCCGATGACAGCTATGCTCCTCCTAAGCATGCACTTTGTTCCTTTTGCTTGGAAGATTTTCCAAATGTCAAAGGTTCAATCTCTGCTTCCTTGGCGAGTTCTACAAAAATTGGTCTCGCCTGCATTCTTCAATGAAGATGTCCCTCCTGAGCTTTACTTCTCTGAAACCTTGAAAGGTTTCTTCTATCTCTGCACTCCTTGTAGAGTCTCTACACGCTAACTCAGTGTTGTCTATCCTGAGCTTGTCTGATTTCTCCAACCTCTAAGGAACTTGGTCCTTTTCCCCTCTCCTTCAGATGGAGAATTCAATTCCTTATTGGAAGCCTCTCTGTTCCGGGACTTCGAACTCTCCAAAGAATTTCCCTTTCGGCCTTTATGATCTTTGCAGCTATGGCCTGTGCATAAAAGAACTACTCTTGAACTTTATCCACTCTTCTGAAACCTTGAAAAGGGTTCCACAACCTCTGTGACTCCTACAGGGTCTCTGCGCACATGAAGGTGCTATCTCTTCTGAGCTTCTCCGCTACTCAGATCTTTAAGGGACTTCACCCTTTCCTTCTCCCTCAGATGGAGAATCTGATGCCCTCCTGGCAATCCTTTTCTCAAGAAACTTCTTGCTGAGCCTACAGGGTGTTCAACAACCCTGTGAAGATTCTTCTCTAGAATCTTCTCTATTATAGAACTCAAAAGAGTTCTTTCCTTCTATGCTCTATCTGTACATTGACTCAATGCCCTCCTGGTAGAGTGTCTAGAATCCCCAGTGATTCTGTCTTCTATTTGAACTCACAACAGAGTTCCTCTTCAACACTTTGTGTCTATGCTCAATTACCTAATGGCATAGCTCTATATAACCCTCAGTAGTTCTATCTACCTCCTGAACACAACAGAGTTCCTCTATGCACTCTATGCACCTGCTCAATGTCCCCTTGGCAGAGCTCTACAAAACTCCTCAGAGATTCTTTCTTCTACTATGTCCTCCTCTACATAGTCCTGCCTTCAAGGTGTTCAACAACCTTGAGGTCTTCCTCTGAGTCGATGATTCATCTATTGTGCCCTCCTAGCACATCTTTGTCCAAATTTTGCAGAACTGGAAGTGCTCTCTAAGCACTGGCTATCAGAACCCGTAGTGTCCTGTCATGCCCTCTTGGCATGAAGCCTCAAAGATCTCCAACCCTAAAATCAAATAACTCCTGCAAATGCACATCCCTATAACATACATTCACAGCATATAAGAACACACATAGACATTCATTCAACATAGACAATATGTAGGAAAAATTTCTATTTGTATTAATATAAAATGCATGTTTTTACAAGGTGTTCCTAAGGTCAGACTGTGAACAAGTCTCACTCCTTCTCTCTATGCTCATTCGACTAACTCAAAATGAGATCAAAAGATATTTTTACATGAGGGGGCTCTTTGAGCTCTTCCCTCTATCTTCACCTACCTATTCAATATACATTGAATTACCATTAATTGGTTGTCTAGTCCGAATCGGAGCTAGATTGTAGCCTTACAACCATTAAAGGCTATCTACAACTAATGCCTACTCAAAGGCATGGCTCTATGGATCCACGACCTTACAACATTAATTTTGCATTATATTCAAATTTGAAATTTGAAATGAGGGTTGTGCCTCTCTTCCTTGAATGTGTGCGCTTTGAATGTGCTGAGATGGATGGCCGGCTAGCATGGCTGGCTTGGGAGCGATGCTCCTGCATCAGGTGGTAGGGTGGTTCTAGGGAGGATTGAATTCCTATAAATTCTAGTTGGTGCTAGAATATATTTTGGGAGTCGGTGCTTCCATCTGGTGGGTGCAAAAGAAACATCGGAGTTGGTGCTAGAGAAATCTGAGATTTGGTGCTCTCTACAAGTTGTAGCTTTCTATCAGAGGTTGTAGCCTCGTATTTGAGTTGGAGCTCAAATACCATGATGTACATGAAAGTTGGAGCTTGATTGACATCCGAAGAAGAAGAGGTTTTCACCCTTATGGGTTTCCTCATGAAAATCAGTGCCTCTGTGTATTCTGTGTGATTGATAAAATATTGTATATCTATGCATGTTGAGTTATCAACAACACATTAAATAATAATCTAGAAAGAATAAAAAAATAACAGGAAAAGTTTCAAGCTTATATACATAGCTTATTAACCCCCCCCCTCTCAGTTATATTTCCAACAATTGGTATCAGAGTTTGTGCCTTTCATCAAGGGTAGATCCATAAGCTTGAACATGACTAGTCATGATGGAAGCTCAACTAATAGACCCCCTCTGTTTGATGGAACAAACTTTGCCTTCTAGAAAATAAGAATGAGAACACATTTAATATCTTTGGGTGCTAATGTTTGGGATGTCATTGAAACGGGATATGTGAAGCATGCAGTCTTGGCCTCAGAAGATGATAAGATGGATCTTAGATTTAATGAAAAAGAAATGAATGCCATCCTCAATGGACTTTCTAAAGCCGATTTTGTCAAAGTCATGCACTGTGATTCAAAAAAAGTTATGTGGGACACGCTGATAAGTAGTTATGAAGGTAATGTAAAGGTGAAAGATGAAAACTTCAGACTCACAGACTGAAATTTGAGCAGTTGAAGATGGATGAAGACAAAACTATTAGTAATTACTTACGTATAAAATAACTTGTCAACACTATGAAATGCCTAGGTGAAATGATAGATGAATCTTTTCTAGTCTAGAAAATATTACGATCTCTTCCTAATAAATTTAACTCAAAGGTATCTGCTATAGAGGGAATCACTGATCTCAAAACGTTGACACCAGATTAACTTCTTAGAACCCTATCTTCTTATGAAATGAGAATCACCAAAGGTAAATCCACTACAAGAGAGACATCTTTTACAGTAGATAAAAACACAGACTCTGATATAGATGAGATTGAAGAAAATTTTGTGAGAAGACTAAAGGAAGGATCAGGAAAATACAAAGGTAAATTTCCCTTCAAATGTTTCAACTGTGGTAAGATATTTCATTTTGCATCTAAGGGTACTCACAAAATAAAGGATCAGACATATGACGATGAAGAGAAGCACAAACAAAAGAAGGTCTATAAAGAGAATAATTTTAAGAAGAAAAGCCTTTGTGTAAACAATGATGATGATCTCTCAGATGATGAAAACAATGACTCTTCTATTGAAGATAAAATAAATGATATCATGTTAATATATTTAGAAGATCTAAACACTTAAGATACAGGAAGTGAGTTCACTGATTATGAAGCAATAGTAGATCTTGAAGGAGAACTTGTTAATGCCATGGAAGAGATTGATAGACTCAGAGAAAAGAAAATAAAAGAAAAAAATTTATTGCTCAGGTATGAGAAAACATGCAAAAGAAATTGCTTTGTTGAAGGTTAAGTTAGAAGAAGTTATGAATATTGAAGACATCCTCAAACAAAAAATTGAGGGAAGATGAAACAAAAGGTGAAAAATTGGAAGCTGAAGTAGTGACTGTCAGAAAAGATCTAGAGAAATTCTAGGCCTTATATCATCAAAATATGACAAGTATTAAAGCCTCGGAAGGATTAGCCTCCATTCTAAATCAGCAAAGGAATTCAAAGTTGAAAACTGGTTTGGGTGATGAAGAGGGATCAAGTAGTGGTCAACCAAGCAACGAAGAATCCATCAATTTTTTCAAATCTACAACCATTGACAACAAAAAACCTACAGAAACAAAGGAAGAGAATCATCTTCCAAGGAGGAGTGAAGGAAAAACTACTAGAACTGAATCTATAGAACAAAGAAATAATACACCCTATGCTCAAGGAAATCATCAACATGGAACAAATCGACATGCTCAAAGAAGACAACCATTTTCCAGTTACAAATATTTTTTCTATGGATATTGTTTTTACTGCTCTAACTTTGGCCACAAAGCTGTAAATTGTTCTTTAATATTTAGACATGAGAAATCAAGACAACCAAGGAATAAATATATTCCACAACAAAGAATGAGACAGCCAAGTAACAAACAACCACAGACTGCAAATCATGTGATGGCTGGGAAAAGGACGCATATTACACATAATAATCATTATGATCCTTTATTCGATGAACCTGAATGTTACATCTGCCATAATTATGGACATAAAGCTGTAGACTGCCACTTAAAAAACTATAAGCTAGATTCAAATCACAGAGCTGAAAATGTCAAGGTTTGGAAGAAGAATGAAGATAACAAGTGTGGATTAGTTTTGTTAGCTCAAAGACAAAAGGACACCTGGTATATTGACAATGGATGCTCCAGTCATATGACAGGTGACAAAAGTAAGTTCCTATTACTCAAAGAAAATAAATCAGGGAGTGTGACGTTTAGAAATGATGCTCCAGGAAATATTAGAGGTAAAGTTCTAGTAAGCTTAAGTAATGGAAGAAGCAAAGATGAAGATGTATTATTTGTTGATGGTTTAAAGATAATATTCTTAGTGTCAGTCAGATATGTGATAGAGGATGTGAAGTTACTTTCACTGCCAAGAATTGTAAAATAAAGACATTAAGCACATGAGAGTTGATTGCAAAAGGGGTTAGAACTGAAAACAATGTATATGTTCTAAAGGAAGATAAGGAGAAATGTCATTTAAGCAAACTTGATGAAATTTGGTTATGGCACTGAAGGCTTGGACACCTGAATTTTGATCATATTGTCAAACTAAATAATGAAGGCGCTGTGAAAGAACTTCCAAGAATATCTAAGCCTAATAACTCTGTATGTGAATCATGTCAAATGGGGAAGCTGACTCATGCTCAATTCAACTAGAAGAGTTTCACATCTTCAGAGAAAACACTTCAAATTGTTCATATGGATCTGTGTGGACCATCGCAAAAGGAAGGAACTGGAGGAGAACATTACTTTATGTTAGTCATTGATGACTTCTCCAGACTTACGTGGGTTGACTTTCTAAGAGAAAAATATGATACGTTTGACAAGTTCAAAACGTTTAAGGCATTAGCTGAGAATTAGACATGAAGGAAGTTAAAGGTAATTCACTCAGACATGGGAGGAGAATTTTTGTCAGGAGATTTCAAAGAATTATGTGGCAGACATGGAATTAAAAGAGAATAAACTATTCCAGGTACTCCTCAACAAAATGGAGTTGTAGAACGCCAAAATAGATCAGTTCAATAGATGACAAGGGATATGATGAGTGAAAGGGACATTTCACAAACCTTCTGGGTGGAGGTTGTTCACACGGCTGTTCATATTCTAAACAAAGCACATCTAAGTCTGAAGAGTGATAAAAATCCATATGAGTTGTGGTTTGGTCGACCTGTATCAATCGATCACTTCAAATTATTTGGAAGTAAATGCTACATCAAGAATAATGATGATCATCTGGGAAAATTTGATAGTAGAGATGATGAAGGTATCTTCTTAGGATATACAACGAACAGTAAAGGATACATATGCCTTAACAAAAGAATGCATAAATTAGTAGACTGTATTGATGTTCAAATTGATGAAGAAGCTCATGTAAAAGATCAACAGAGAATAAGCACTAAGCTAGATGAAAAAGATGATGAGAATAATGAATATAAAGAAAAAAAATCTTAGAGTAACAAGAAGATGATGACTCAGGTGGAGAAGAGACACCCATACAAGAAGAGTTAGGAAAACAATCGACATCAAATCCTTCCTCCATAATTACTCAAAATAATCATCTTGAAAGTCAGATAATTGGTGAGAAAGACAAAGGTGTACAAACCAGGAGAAGGATAATCAAAGACACTGAGCAATCACATATAGCCTTCATATCCATGGTGGAACCTAATAACTTTAATTAAGCCAGTAAAGAAGTAAATTGGTTAAAATCAATGAATGAGGAACTCCGCCATATTGAAAAGAATGACACTTGAGAACTCGTTCCTAGGCCAACAAATAAAAATGTAATAGGATACAAATGGGTCTACAAAAGCAAGATGAATGAGAAAGGAAATATTGTAAGAAATAAGGCTAGATTGGTCTGCAAAGGATATGCTCAAATAGAAGGAATGAATTTTGATGAAACATTTGCGCCCGTAGTAAGATTAGAAGCTATTAGAATGTTTCTTGCCTATGCGTGTCATAAAAAGTTTAAAGTCTATTAAATGGATGTCAAGTCATCTTTTATAAATGGAGATATAAAAGAAGAAGTCTATATGGAACAACCAAATGGTTTCCAACTATCAGATAACCCTGACTTTGTTTGCAAGCTAAAGAAAGACTTATATGGGTTGAAACAAGCTCCTCGTGCCTGGTATTACAGACTAGATAAGTATCTTCAAGAAAAAGGGTTCAAGACAGGAACAATTGACAAAAATCTATATATAAAATAGAGGTTAATGATTTTCTCATTGTGTTGGTCTATGTAGATGACATCATCTTCAGAATCAATAATGATTCATTGGTATAATGGTTTTCTTTTCCATGCAGTCTAAATTTGAAATGTCTATGATAGGGGAACTGTCATTTTTTCTTGGTCTGCAAATTACTCATAGGTCTGAAGGAATTTTTCTTTCTCAAGAGAAATATCTAAGAGAAATGTTGAAAAGGTTTCAAATGGAATATTCTACACCTATGAGCACACCTATGGTCACTGGATGCAAGTTAAGCAATGATGATGACTCACCTGATGTTGATCAGAGTTCATATNGAGAAATATCTAAGAGAAATGTTGAAAAGGTTTCAAATGGAATATTCTACACCTATGAGCACACCTATGGTCACTGGATGCAAGTTAAGCAATGATGATGACTCACCTGATGTTGATCAGAGTTCATATAGGTCTATGATAGGCATCCTATTGTACATCACAACATCTCGTCTAGACATAATGCATGCTGTTGGAATGGTAGGAAGGTATCAGGATGCACCTAAATAGAGTCATCTATTAGCTGTCAAAAGAATATTCATATACTTGAAAGGAACAATGAACTATGGGCTATGGTATCCTAGGAATCATAATTTTCAACTATCAGTCTATTCAGATGTTGATTGGGCTAACCGCATGGATGAAAGGAAAAGCATGAGTGGATGTGCATTCTTCTTAGGATATTCTCTTGTAGCATGGTTGAGAAAGAAGAAAGGTTCCATTTCCTTATTGACTACAGAAGATGAATACATTGCAGTTGCCACTTGTTGTAACCAAGTATTATGGATGATTCATACACTTGTAGACTTGGAAGTAAAGTATAATGCACTGATCCCAATTCATTGTGATAATACTAGTGCAATTAGTGTGTCAAAGAATCCTGTATTTCACTCCAAGACCAATCATATACCCATCAAGTATCACTTATTGAGGGAACATGTAACCAATATTGTTGTTTCTTTGCATTATATTCCATCCAAAGATCAGATTGTTGACATCTTCACTAAACCGCTTCCAAAAGCTCACTTTGAGTATCTATGCCAGAAGTTGGGCATGACCCTGTTATCAAGTTAAAATATTCTATCTAATCAGGGGGAGAGTGCTCCTAGTATATCTGATCATGGGGAGCACAGAGTCACTCTCTCTTTTCCTTGACATTGATGTCAAAGGGGGAGAAAAAGGTGTTTTCTGTAGGCTACAGTTGGAGGTCTAAGCTGAATAGTTCAGTCTTTCAATGTTGCCATCAATGCCAAAGGGGGATATTGTTGGCATGTTTATAGGAAGAATGTGCTTGTCATTGATGGCAAGAACAACAAAGAACCAAACCTCAAGAGCGTTGAAGACGAGAAAGATCATAAGAGATAGTTGTTTTGAGAAGTGCAAATGAGGTCCAACAGACAGACTCGCAGGAGGAGGAAAGGTCGAGATCTGTGAACACTTAGAAATCCTTATAAGTCAGAGAGATCAAAAGCTCAGGGGGAAGAATGACAGTGGTCGCTGTATCATCAATCCAGTGGACCAAAAAACATGGGATTGATTTAAGTGGAAGGATAGGATAAGCAAGGGATGATATCTGAGATCTCGATCACCCAAATTTTCATCAGTCGTCGGATCGAAATAAGTGGAAGGACAGGGTAAGTTATAATAAGGGTGCACTAATATCAGTGGTCGATAATCGAGCACTTAGATCTACGGTCGACAAGGCATATTGGACCCCCCGACCTTTCTTCCTTTAACCATGGGGGGGGTCCGAGTTGGTGGTATTTCCCATGTGGGACCCTCATACGTGTCACCTTATTTTCAACTTAGACCCCCCTCTCTCATTACCACTTATGGCCTAACCCCTCCTCTGAGTAAACCACCAAACCACTCATACATACCACCTCCACGCTCTAACGTCACACTCCACTACTCGCTACACGTCATACTCCACTACCGTGCTCTACCTCCACACTCCACTACACTGCCTACACATCTCACCTACGTCAGCAGACCACCTCACCAAGGACATGTGGCAGACCACATCAACCAGGACATGTGGAAGACCACTTCAACAAGTACACGTGGAATAATTAGATGATGACAAGTGTCAAGAGGAAATTGTCTCATTCCATGTCAACAAGTGACGTAAGAAATCTACGTCACTCCGAGAGATTTAATTCGAGAGTTTAATCACCAAAAAATGTCAAAATCAGCCATCCGATCTGAATATCACTTTGGGTGCATTCTCAACCATTGATTTAGTTTAGTGGAAGGACAATGTAAGTGGAAGTGTTAACTGATGACAAGCGATCTCCACCGCAGGGTTTGGACTACCAGGGGTTACCTTTCTGGTGTTCCCGCTGTAGACAAATGAGACATCTTCATAAAGATTGTTCCAACTGGAATGGGGTTGGGGGGTCCGAAGACAATATGGAAGATCATCATATTTATCTATATATGAGCGAAGAGGAAAACGTCAAGATGGATACATTCTTGGTGGAATGTGAAGTTAGTTCAGATGACGATATATTTGGCTTGATCATTGGTAAGTTGCGGTCTTACTATCCCAACCTTTATTTTAAAATCTCAGCTTAGGAAAGAGATTTCTTGGAGAAGTCTGTTTCATTAAATACTATAACAATTAATGAAGTTGACATGATTACAAAGGAGGTTAATGAGAATGGATATTCATTATCCGCCCCTCAAAATATCCCTCATAACTCACCTAAAGTTGACCAAGCATTACCCATTCCAGTTGTATCAATGTCACAGACCCCTTTGGATATTAATCCTCTTTCCCTTCCTAGTCACATAGAGTTTCCAAGATTGGAAGTCGTTTTAGATACCTTGGTTCCAACCCTTAGAGACTCATTTAGTCCCACTCCACTTCCTGCATTTTGGGGAATGGATGCACAACAGGGGATTTATACCAGTGAAACCAGTCGATTCACGGGTGGTTTGGGGATCCAATAGGGGAAATCATTAGCTTGGTCAACTGGGTTGGGGTTAGATATTTCCCCAATCAATACTCGGAGTGCTCTCAAGAAAATAGGGCAGTCTTCTTTAGCTACTAATCAGTTTTCGGTTTCAACAACTGACCTGGGGGTGCTTAGAGGTATGAAATCCCTTTCTAGGGATAAATCACGATCCTCCTCTCCCTGAACATTAGAGGGGTAGGATTCCCCCTTAAATTGACTTCATTACACAAAATTCTTGTTACTAGCAAGCTAGTTATTATTGTTTTCCAAGAGACTTTAGTAGATGAGGAAAAGTCTAGAAAATTTTTAATTTCTCTTTGTCTTTCTTGGATGGTTAGTGTGTTTAGCTCAGTGGGGAAGTTAGGTGGACTTCTGGTCACATGGAATCCTATTATTTTTTATCTGCAACCTTTTCTAAGTGTAGGTGGAATATTGCTGACAGGTATACATTTTATTGATAATAGTAGAATCTTCTTTATAAATGTGTATGGACTGTGCTCAAGGTGTAGAGTCTTCTGGGAACAGGTGGAAGAAAAAGGTTTATTATCCATGTATTATCTCATTCTAGTAGGGGATCTGAATTTTACTACTACCTCAGATGAAGTATGGGGAGTTGAGGCATTAATAGATCCACTGGTTGGTTTTTTTAAGGAACTGTTTGCAAATAATCATTTAGTGGATATTCAACCCACAGAATTGGTGCCAATATGGCGTAATGGTAGAAGTAGGGGACAAGGGATACAAAAAATATTGGATAGAGTGTATGCATCCTAAACTATTCTCGGTGACTCAGCTAGGTACGGATCATGGGTGGAACTCTCCTTTATTTCGGATCATGCACCAGTGATTTTTCAAATGGATTATGGATATAAGAACATTGTTTATCCTTTTGAATTCAACCATGCATGTATGTGTGATGAGTCATTTGGACATCTAGTCAGGTCTGTGTGGTGTGCTCATCAGGAAATTGGAGAGGAGGGAGCCCAAAGAAGACTTTCAATGAAGTTATTTAAGTTAAAATCCTGGGTCAAGAAATGGCTTGCAAAAAAGAAGCTCAAGGAATTCAAATCCTATGAAAAGTTAGAAGTTGAAATTTCACTGCATATAAAAATAGGCTTGGTCATTGGTCATCACACTAATTTAGATAGACGTCTGAAACAACTAGAATCTGAATAGAACAAGTTGTTGATGGAACAGTAGGAAAGATGGTGCCTGAAGAGCAGGGCCATGTGGATCCAGTTCCGGGATAAAAATACTAAGTATTTCTATAAATTTTCTAGTCACAAACGCAACAAAAAACATTTATGGGAAATAAAATATGAACAGGACTAGGTACATCATGGCCAGGAGGCAATAAAGATGGAAACAAAGAGGTTCTTCAGTTCTTTTTATCAAGAATTGACTCATGATTCAATTCTAGACCAGGTTGAATCAATGAGATTGTATCCTAGATTGGTTTCAGATGAGGTAATTATCATTCTTGAAAAATCTATTACAAAGGAAGAAGTGTTAGAAGTTCTAAAAGGCTTTTCCAAAGAAAAAATCCTGGGCCCTGACGGGTGGATTGTTGAATTTTACATATCTTTTTATGACATGGTTACCAAATAATTGCTCGAAGCTATTGAAGAAGTGCGACTTAAGGGTGAGGTAAATAGGACTCTGAATTCAACTTTCATTGCTATTATTCCGAAGGTAAATGGCCCTGCTACATTTGGAGACTTCCGCCTGATAGCTTTATGTAATCTCTGCTACAAGAAAATTTCGAAAATTATTTCTAAAAGAATCAGACCGATTCTGTCATGCACATTATTTGAGGAGAAATTTGGCTTCTTGAAGGGAAGACAAATCATAGATGCAATTGGAACTTCCCAAGAGTGCCTTCACAACATTAGAGAAAAAAAGCTTCATGCATTAATTCTAAAGATTGACTTAAAAAAATCCTATGATTGTATTAGTTGGGATTTTCTCAGATTGGTATTACTACAATGTGGCTTTGGGATGTCGATGACTAAGTGGATTATGGGGTGCATTACATCTACGAAATTTTTGGTTTTAATCAATGGAGAGACTTGGTATATAGCTTTATTAAGATCCTCCATCTATTGTTTGTAGATGATATCCTTATTATGACAAAAGACTCCATTGAGGAATGGAAGGAAATTAGCAGGGTATTGATATTATTTTGTAGAGTATCTGAACCTTCAAATTAATGCACAAAAACCTACATTCCTCCAGTATGGTGTGTGGAAATAGGTCCCGGATGTATTAAAAAATTATTTTCATTACCAATTTCATGATCTATCAGATGGTTTTAGGTATCTTGGATACTTTTAAAGATTAGCAGGTACAAAACTGAATATTGGCTTTGGTTGTTAGATAAATATGAAAAGAGGATAAGACATTGGTGTAATCGTTGGTTTTCCATTGGAGGACGATTATTTTTTATTAAATACATACTTGTAAGTCAACCATTCTACTGGTTGTCTTTGTCAAATATGTCAACTACAATTCTCCAAAGGATCCGTCAATTAGTTTTTGGTTTCCTTTGGATGGGATGTAAAAAGAAAAAGAGTTTTCACCTTTGTAACTAGAAACTTATTGCTCAGCCAAAATAATTTGGGGGATGGGGCTTGAGGAACCTATACTGTTTCAGTAGAGAAATGTCGGCTAATACTCTTTGGAGGGAATTGATGCAGGAAGGCTTATGGCATCGGGTATTAAAAACTAAATATCTCCCCTTTGTATATGTGGAGAGGTGGTTTCATACTATAAACATTTTAGAGGTAAACGAATCACAACCCTAGATTTGTTTAATCTAATCTTTTCACTTCCTCATGCACTGGTTAGCATGAATCCTGGGGTCGGGTCATTCCATTCTGATTGGCAAGGATAGAGTCTTGGGCACGGGTTTATCGACTATTTTTTCAGATCAGCTGATCCAAGCCATAAACCAAAAAGGTGTTTACTACTTATACCAAGCCAATTGTGAACCACGCGCGGGGATGGTTTGTTCAAATTGGCTAACAAGAGAGGAATTGGAACTAGAAGGGTCCCTTTATGCAGAATGGAAATCATTTAGATGTGCTCTTATAAATTATGGGGTGCTTCTACAAGATCGACTAGATGCATTGATTTGGAAGGGCGGAGACCTGTCGGGACAAATTTCGGTTAATAATGTGTATATGGTGATGGAAAATAAGAAATAGATCAATACCATTCGAGGATGTAGGAAGGATTTATGGTCCTGGGAATGCTCCCTGAAAATTAAGCTCTTCGTATGGTTGGCGGTCGAGAACATAATTCTATCATGGGAAATTATTCAAAGTAGAGGTTTCATTGGTCTGAGTTGCTACATTCTTTGCAAGAAGGAATGTGAAACTACCCAACATTTGTTTGTTGATTGCACCTTCAAATTGGCTATTTGGGGGAAGGATAAATTATACATAAACTTCTTGGGTTCCAGGGATGGTAACTCTTTAGCGGATTGCTTTCATTTGTGGTTTAAACAAAACATATTATATTCAACATTGTCGACGCATATCGGTTGGTTTATATGGTAGGAAAGGAATGCGACAACTTTTGAAGATAACGTTCCAATAGTTCAGAAGGTGGTGCACTGTGCATTATTTTCCATGAGGGATTACAAAAAAAGCCGATTGTTGTTGCTTGGAGGAAGGGACTATCCAATCAAGTAGTGGGGGACATGGTTGGTTGGTTTGATGGGGCGGTGACATCAACGGGACAAAACAATGGAGATGGAGGAGTTATAAATATCAGTGAGTAGTGTTGTTTCAAATGGCTTCTCAATTGTAGGTTAGGTTCAAATACAAGATCGAAACTGTTGGGAGCATGGGCCCTCCTCACCCTGGCTTCTTGGCTATCCATACAAGATATTCATGTTAAGGGAAACTCTAAGGTTATTATTGATTGGATGAGGGTTAAAGGTCGTATTTAGGTTGTATCTTTGGATTGCTGGAAGGACAGACTATTGGAATTAAACAAACAATTCCAAAATATTTCCTTTGCACATGTATACAAAGAAGATAACAAAGTGGTAGACAGGCTATCCAAACAGGCGTTACTAAAGGAACCTGGGAAGATTATCTATTTTTAGTGTGTTGAGGAACATGAGGGTCCTCATATGTTACTTGACCTTTACTAGATGATCAGTTTGGGGTCTATGCCCACTTACTTTTTGGTTATAAGTAGGACGACGATATTATCCTATTCTTTTTGGTTGTCATTTTTGGGACTTTTCTTATGACTAGCCTGTTCATTGTGGATCATTAGTCTATTGTCGCATTGTGGATGACTAGTCTCATGCTGCAAATATAGCACTATGTATGGGGGTTATAAGTTTGTTTTATCTCTCAGTATATTGGGGTTCCCTTTGATATGTTTTGCATATCTGGTTGTATTGAATCACTTGTAAAGATTGGTTTATATTTATAATATAAATATAAAGTGCAATTTTCAGTGGAAAAAAAGATGAAGTGAATATAATTATAACATTTTTCGAAGCTACAGGAGGAGTTGAAGAGGAGGAGTTGATTAATAGGGAATCAATGAAGATGGACCTTATTTTATTTTATTTTCATCATTTTGATAAAAAACATTCTTACTGAAACAAAATATTACATTTTAAAAATATTTTTGAATAAATACTAATGTTTTGAAGATTATTATCCCTTGAAAATAGTTTTTAAGACATGGATTATAGAAACTTATATGGTATATTAATATAATGAATATAAATTTTTAATTAAAAAATAAAGTATTAACTAGATTTTATAAATATGTGTATATTTAGATTTTTTTATTTAAAAAATTTTAAATATTAAAAAAATATAATTAAACTAAATTTATTTAATATAGATTTCAAAATATCAATATAAGGTTTTCGTTATATAATTTGTGTTATTTTAATGTAATGTCTCCATATTCCGAATTTCTCTAAGAGAGATTTCCCCTAGCCTAATTGAGTTCTTGTGGGCTAGAGCAGAAAATAATCAAGGGAACATGAAGGACGACAAAACAAGTCGTGGGGTTATTATTCCACATCCATAAGAGAAGGAAAGTAAATATCAAGTTAGAAGTATAAAAAAAAGGCGATAGACATATTGTTTATTATTCAGTGTTGGGTTTGATTTTAGATGTTATTTCTAATGTCAAGGATGAGTTTACACAAGTGTGTGTCTCCTTAGACTAAAATACACAAAACTGTTTGGGGGTCGAACTCATTGTTAAGGGGTGAAAATCTTCTAGTTAAGACCAAAGTTCGAACTCACTACTAAGGGGCCACAATATTCTAGTGAAGACCAAAGCCTATACCATAGACAACAACCACTCATGGTTGTATTATTTCCTTGTTGTGAGACTAGCTATATCTAGTGGAATAATACTTGGAATAAAATCGTGGGCTTCTGCAGGGTGCATTACTAATAGTGAAGAGGGTGAGTTCATTGGGAGGCTGAGTTCTTCCATTGTTGGGCAACATATGCCACATTGTAGTCAATTTCCCACTTGTTCCTTAACAGATTGAGTGTTGGAGAGAATTACAACTGTTGTGGGGAATCTTTTATATAGTTTGGGCGCACTTCATAGGTAGAGGGGTCGAGTTCCATCTTTCCTTGTTATTATTATTACTATGGAAATAATTAATATATTTATCATTTGAGTCCTCTAGACTGGTATTGCTTGAATTCCATTTGGTTTGGCATTAAACCCAAGATTAATCATTGTTGTAACAACCCTAGTTAAATAGCTTCTTAAGGTTTATCAAGTATAGTTAACTAAATAATTAATTGTCCTAATATATTTTTAGTTAAACAATGATTATTTATTAATAATATTAATTAATTAACTCATTAAAGGTTTGGGTAATGAATTAAAAACTTAATAATTTTATTTTTATTTTATTAGAAAACTTAACATGTGAAGGATAAGGAATTAAATGGGGGGATGGGTGTATTGAATGGAGGGATAAGGTAGTAAATGGAGGGATAAGGTGGGTGGAATTAAATGAAGGAGGAGGCGGTGAATGGGGGGATATGAGGGGGCAGAGGCCCTCGGGAGACGATTATGAAATTTTGGAGGAGAAAGCAATATTGAGAGGGAAGGATAGTATTTTCTGTGGGGTATTTTCTGGTTTGGTATGGAGAGTTTGGGTGGACTGTTACAGGGGTGCACCAGGTTGCTGGGAGTTTTGGGCTCGGGGGCCACGAATCCTCATGGAATCCTAGAGCTAGGGAGCTGGACAGGATCTGTTCCTAGCTAGCAGGGAGGAAAGATTTAGTTTTGGGTGGTGTTTGGTCAAAGCAGTAGAGAGGACAACCAGAGAGCAGAAATTTAGCATCAAACAGAGGTATTTTTTATTTATGTATTCTAATGAATATGTGGTGTTATGTGGTTGTTACATAAGCTTATTTACATGTTGTTAATAAATCTAATTTATGTTGAATATTAAATGATTATAGGTTATGATTAAATTGTATAGGATATAATATGTTTTTATTCAATACTTTAGTCTATGTTTTATAAGGCTCTATGGGGACAAAGACCTCATACATGGTATCAGAGCCCTGGTTTAAAAACTTGGACCAGGGCCTACCCACCTACCCGCATGGATGAAGGACAGTTCAGGAATGGAACTGTTCCAACCCTAAAATAAATAAATAAAAATAAATAAACCCTAAAATAGTTATATTGAAACCTTGAAACCCTTTAATTAGATGAAAATCCAAGCTCTAGCTCCAGCCCCACCTAACTTGCAAGCCAAGCACACAATTAATTTAGTTATATATAAACAGATCTATATACATATAAACAATACGCAAATTGAAAAAGAAACGGTATAATGATATACAAGTGGAAAATGTTAAATTAATTTTAACAGTTGCTCAAGTGGTAGAGTCACAACATAGCCTGGAAAGATAGCTTGAGTTGATTTAGACCCATCAACAACAGGTAAAAAAAAAATCCTTTACAAAGCATGGAAGAAGAGTCTGAGAGGATATACAAGGAGGAACAACCATCCATTATTGAAGATGAAGTTGCATCAGTTAGAGATTTAATGTATGAACAGGAAGAATATATTGAAAGTGAAATCAAGCAGATAGGAGAACAATGAAGCAGATAATAGAGAGGCCTTACACATAAAATATATTTATTTAAATAAAAATATACATATATAATATAAATGTAAAAACAAAATAAATAAATAAATTATTAATTAAGAATAAATAAAATGAAAAATAAATTATGAGCAAAAAAAAAAAGTATTGGATTTTACCCAATATCTAATTTGCATAAGCCCCATGCCATCGAAATTTGACCAACAAGCCACCAAACTTCCAACCAACATCATCAAGGTATTGACAATGCCCATGAATGAGTATAATGAGTGAATTAAATTAAAAAAAAAAATTGTTGGGCCAACTACCCTTCCCATCCGACCTCCAAGTTATCTAGCCAAATACACGCAACCACAAATATCTCAAATCCTAGTGCACCAGGGGACAAGAACGAGTGGGCTCACTTCGTTATTCGAGACTGAGAGCCCATGTGCCAGGTATCAAGTCGCATGGAGGAGGGATCTCACGAGAGAGGCCCAAAAGGAGTGTGAATTTCTATAACGACCAAGTACCTGCATGCACATACAACACGAGTTAACACCAACTCAACACACGGATTAGCAACCACATGCAACACAAGTCAATGCGCAAAGCCAACGCCAAGCTCATGAGACCATGCACACAACTCATCCAAAATAGAAAGCCCAAATCTCCATATAGTTAAGACTGAGCATTCACCATAGGTCAGTCAAGTCACAAAGCAACGCTCACAACAAATATCAACATAGAAAAATCACCAAACCATAAGGGATTCCACAAGGGATGTGTCAAAACGCACTACGCGTCCACCTGCACAATGCGACATGCAAAGCAGGAAATAGAACACCCATCACCCAAGCCAAGGGGAGGATCCCACAATGGGCATCCTTTGCAAAGACAACGTCAATCCACAACGAACAAATCAATGCCCAAGACCAAATGCCATGGCCCAGGGCAACCTGCAAGCTGTACAAATAAAATATATAAATAACAAAAATAAAAAATAAATAAGCGAACAACCACCACAAACAGTCCGTCACCCACACGAATAGCTACAACAAACAGTCCATCACCCACGTGAACAACTACAACAAACAGTCCAGTACCCAAGCGAACAACTACAACAAACAATCCAGCACCCAAGAAAAAAACCACATTGAGGAGGAGCCCATGGGG
>SNQJ01S0058425.1:49867-76350 GCA_010110895.2 Picea sitchensis | reverse complement strand
TAGTTTAAATTTTGAGTGTTTTCTTTCTTTTTTAGTTTTTTCTCCTAGTTCTTTATAGTTTAAATTTTGAATGTTTTTTTTCTTCTTTAGTTTTCCCTAAAGCTTCTTGTTTTTCTTCTTCTCCCCTTTTATAAATTCAATGGCACTCATTCCATGAGATCAACTTCTACCTCTTCATATTCCTTTTTAGAGTCTTCTTCATCGGATCCTTATTCATCGGAGTTTTCTACTATCATAAATTGTACTCTTTATGTATCATTGTCTTTGACTTCATCTTCATCTGACGAGGAACTATCTTCTTTGGTACAAAGAATTTTCTTGAAGAATTTTTTTTGTATCTTTTTCCTTTATGTATTTGTTTCCTTTTAGATTCATCTTCTTCATTTCTCTTCTTTTTCTTGTGGGACATTTGTAAGCAAAATGACCAATTCCGTCACAATTAAAGAAAATCAATGGAATCTTAACTTTGTACTTTTCGATTCATGGTTTTATCCTTCTGACGAAGTTGGTTATTTTTTCATTATCTTCTGAATTATCACTATTGTTGGAATTTGACTTTGGCTCTTGCTTCCAAACCGACTTTGGTTGTTGCTTGTTCCTTTTCTTTGTCTTCTTAGATGCTTTGAATGTTTCTTCATTTGTAATGGGGTTGTATTGTTTAGTCCTCATCTCATAAACTGGGAGTATCCCATGTAGCTCATCCATGGTCATTGTATCCATGTCCACTCTTTCTTCTAGGGCTGAGATCTTTGAGACAAATCTCATTGGTAGAGATATTAATAACTTTTTAACAACAACCAGTTCCTTTATCTCATATCCCAAGCCTTTGATGTCATTTACTACCTCATTGATACATAGAAAGTAGGTTTCTATGTTCTCATCTTCATTCATCTTTAACTGTTCGAACTTTTCTCTGTAAATTTAAATTTTGGCTTCCTTAACTTTTTCATCTCCTTCATAGATAGTCTTTAGTTTGTCCCACATCTCTTTTGTGGATTCACAGTGCACGATTTTGGTAAAAATTGATTCATCTATACCATTCTGAATAGAGTTCTTGGCTTTTGAATTATTTTCTGCAAGTTTTTTGTCACACACCCGACCCCTTTGTGCACTTTTAAGGGGTGGGGCATCATTTTTTTTTTTTCCTTGACTCTCTCTCATCCTAATTCCGGGGTTTCTATCACATCCTTGTTGTCCAGAACTCTCCAATTGTAGACCCCCCTTTCTCCAAAGTGTAGGTCCTTCCAAACCCATGGGCTCTTTCCTGGCCCCTTTGAAGAATTTGAACAACAAGCACTAGCTTCCCATGCTAGGCCCCTTCCTTCATATGGCCTCAGGTTGTGACCCGACACCTACTCAAAGGGTGCTTTAGAGATTCAGGTTTCGAGCATTTTCACTTCACCACTCGCCAATTCTCTCAAACTCCGAACTGACGAAGTTCCAAAATGACGTGAGAGGGGTCGGCGGTGTCAGATCTTCTAATATGCGCCCTTCACTTCCAAAGGTTACGATGAACTCCATTGCTTTTTCCCTCGATGCTTCAGTGCTTCACACCTCCTTGCTATCTATGCACGAGACCACCCAAAGTTCTGAAATTCCAAAGTCTCGTAAACTCACCACGTGACTCCGGCCTTCAAGCCTTTTGGTCACTTTTCAATACTACTCCCAATTCCTCTGGAGCCCCGAAGTCTTGGAATCTCGAAGTTCCGGTCACTCTACCAATCACTTTGGTTAAGCGACTTGTACCAGGTATTGACACATGTAAGGGTCAGAGGATGACATGTGTCACATTGCCATGGGTCTATGAGTATGTGATATGCACAAATCCGAGTGACAGGTGGCACACCCAACTTGGGTCCACGTCAACCTGGGTGACATCACTGGTTCATGTCACTCTGAACTGACCGTCCTTTATTCCCTTTGATCTCATGGCCAAGGTTATTCCACGTGCCCCTTGAATCAACGGTACTCACTACTTCGTAACTTCGGTGTTCGACTCTTTTGGATGCAACTAATCCATTTTTTCTCGAACTCCGAACCGACGAAATTACATGGATCCAGATCTATGGTTCTCACTTCCTTTGACAGATAATAGTTGTGATCTACTTCAGGACTTCGGCTTTGGAAGCTCCTAGCACTCCAACACCTTTTTCCCTCGAAGTACTTCTACTTGAAGCTATAGATCGAGCACCACGTGCTCGCCTCGATCAATGGTTGAGATTGTCCTTTGTTTCCACTTCAGGTGACTTACAATCAATGCCCCTTTACTCCTCTTTATCCCAGAATCCATGATCCGGTGATGCGTGTCCTTCCCATATGGACGGTCACGATGGACTTCGCTCATTCAGGCTTCAAGAGTTTTTCACACTCTGCCCTCACTTTTCTCCGAAGCGCTTTTCCTCTGAACAAGAAGATATCCTGCCACACGTCCCTTCCTAGTGGATGGATAAGATGATTTTGCAACTTTGGCCTTTAGTATTTTTTCAATGAAAACTCCTCTCTTCTCTCGAAGCAGTCAGTGTCAGGCTGACCTTGGCATAGATCTAACAGTCCGAGGGTGTCCATGTAACCCCAAAGATATACAGATTGTAACTTTCGCTCAAGGGTCCCTTGAGTCTTTTTAGCACTAAGAATCAGCCTTAGACTGCAATGAGGATAATCCAAATACCCATCAAAGTATATGTAAATGTGAATGAGTGTTTAAAGGTCAAATGGACAAGACTCAGAATAATAATGTTTTAAACTCGGAAATATGGGCTAGCATGCACAAGCAATTGGGGTCTTGATCAACTTCACTCAGTGAATGAGAGTAAAAGTGAATAGGAGGAAGACTTAGTGAGGGATATGTAAAGGTCTGAAATTGGAATAAGGTCTTCAAGCAAATTAAGGAGGAAAAACTCAAAACACAAGATCTTCTTGAATTCAAAGTTTAAAAAACACTGAAGAACATCATAGCAGTATTATAATCTAACATTCATAATAACAAAACTATAACAATCTCATGTTGATATTCCAATCATTAAAACTTCAGCAGAAGAGGCAACAAGATGATATAAGAGAAACTGACTTCTATTGATAAAAAAATTCTCAAGTCCAATACATAACCAGAGAACCAGTCTTAGTAAAAAATATTACTATAATGGAGCCTCATCTCAACCATTCCAACCCTCTCCAAGAACTCTCTCCTTCCTTAAATATAAAATAGAATCCAAATGTCCTTAGGAGGTCGAATCCCATCTTCTCCATTGGATTCTAAGCCTTGGAGATAGGTGACAACAATCAAAGAAACAAAAATCCAACAAATTGTTAATTTTCAGGAAATTGTTGGAAGTCATTAATAAATTGTTTCCACCTCACTGCATGAGGTCTTTGATGGAGATAAAAATTAGGTGCATGTTTCCCTTGAAATCTAAATGATCCTTGAGAATCCATTTGAATCCTTATTTACAGGTGGAAACCTCCCAACAAGGTGAATATCCAAACCGTAACTACTATAGGAAATTCTGAAGCGTCGTTGTAAAATAGATATGCGCATTTCGTAGTTTCACTTCTATGTCTAATATCTCTCTAACCATAACACATTTTGTAAAACTGAGAGAGGTTTTTGTTACTTGGTATGTTATTAAAAAAATTGTCCTCTAGTTTTGAAAAATACCTTCCCATTTGTTCATAATTCAAGTTTTAAGTTAGTCACTCAAAACTTGCAGAAGTGTCCTTGCAAAATAACTCTACACATTTCGTAGCGTTGATCCAAAACAAGCCTGCAGTTTTTGTAGTGTTGATCATGTTGTGCAATTCCATAACATCCATCCTAAATTATCCTCTGCAAATTTAGTATCACCACACCTCAAATAACCTATGTGGAATTGGTAGCGCCCATCATGAAAACAACTATGTGGATTTGGTAGTGCCACTGTTAAGTTCAGCTTAGGAGTTTTCGTAGTATATAAGGTAGAAAAATTGCAGAACATACTACATAGATGATTTTTTAGTTACATCTTTGAAATAACTATGCAAATTTGGTAGTGCACCTCCTCTGTTTTAGGAAAGTCTCCATTTTCACAAGCTTTCTCTTTAATGTGTGCATGGAGTTGGGCTTTGGTATATGCATTAGATTTGGTAGATATGATAGGTTTGACTTAGGATACTTGAGCACACACCACCTTTGGACAAAGTGATAAATGGGAAATTGTCAAGGCTCGATGATGAATTGGGAGGCTATGACCATAGGCAAAGGACCAAAGGAATTTGGCAAATCTAACACAAAATTTATGAAGGTACTTAAAACTTTGATGGTGCGCTCTTTGAGTGCTAACATTGGCTCCAACTGGGATGGAGGCCTCCCTATGATATTTCCAAGAACTTTAGCATTTCCAGTCGCATTATCTATTGGTCTATGAAGTCATCTATGTAACCATCTCTAAATACTGTAAAAATTTTCCACTTATTCAAGAAACTAAAAGACTCGCTAGAAACTAAAGGAAAGGAATGCTCAGGAAGTGAGCTTATTACCTATGCTACCCTATCCTAACCAGATCGAAAACTTGATCAAGTAAAGACAAATTTCCACAGTAATCATTCAAGAAACTTCATGACTGAAGGAATCCCATCCATACCACTGATCAATAGTGAATAACACAGGTCTGGAAAAAGAGATAGAAATTCTTTCAAAGAAACATGTTTATCTATGAATACCTATGAAGTAATGAAAACTGGAATTTTTCAGACAATTTGAAACATATGACTCCATATAAGCTGTAATTGGATCCTCAAGACCATGGTTGGAAACTTGTTGATCAATAAAAGACAACTTCTCATACATACATTCCTCTTTGATTGAAAACAAACAACCTTCTGGTTCCTTTGAGATCAGATTTTGATCATCAACAATTGCAATCTCTTTGTTTTCAGCATGATGATCACAAGATAGTTGTACAACCGGGTTTAAATCACACTGATAATTATGATCAACCAAGAAAATATAGCTATCTATGCAATCAATAGTTATAATATGTTCAACATGATCTGAAAACTGATCATAAACTGGACATACATCCTTGTCCATAGAAAAATATGCAAATGTTAAAGATTTTGATTCCAAATGTGAATCATACTTACTATATTCTTGCTACAAATTTAAAATATACTGACAATCCTCTTACTCATATGCATGCATATTTTCAAAGAAAACCTGCTCTTGGATCCTCCTGGAAAAACGTATGTTCTCCTCAACTTCTTGAGCATCTTCAAATAAGCTTCTTAAGGATGGAGACTTTCTTTCTCTCAGGAGAAGAACAAGTTCTGGATATTGAGCCATAACATAGAACACCATGGAAATAGTCTCTGTAGGCCAGATTTCCAAGGGCATGTCATGATAAATGTTGTAGAACCTTTTGTTAAAGACAAACAAAGCTTCTTCCTCTCCTCTCCTCAAATCATAAAAATCAGCAAGGTACAAATCAAGGGACTTGTTTTCACCCCAATACTTTAAAAATGCATTACATAGCTCGATTCAAGAACCAATGGAATCGGCTCCTAAACCTTTAAACCACACAACAACATCCTTGAAAAAGGATTTGGAGAACAACCTCATGGTAACATCATCATGAACTATCTCAAATTGATCAAGAAATTTATGAAAGGCCTCCAAATGCCTCTAAGCTATAACATGACCTTCTCTAGAGAAGCGAGGAAGATACTCAAGGAAATCAAGAGGATAAGGATGTGATGTCCCGTTCCCAAGAGTAGGCCAGCAGGGAGTGAATTAGTAGTCTATGTGTTCCCATAGACTATAGTCAGGCTTAAACCGGGCACAAGATGGAGAAATAAGGGTGATTTGGTGGCTAAATGATGAATTAAGCGAAAAAACTTAGGAAAAGTCACTTAAGCCTAAGTCAACAAATAATTATAATGAAAATGTGATAAAGGGGGACTTAATTATTTAATTATTCACCTTAGGAGGAAAAGCGGCTAGCTTAAGTGAGGTCAATGGTGAATTATCTTGGGAAGGATATAAAGGGAGGAATTTGACCTAATTCCTGATAATGCATTGTTATGATTTGATGTTGAGAGTTCCCAGAGGAGGAAGAGATTCAAATTCTACTGTTTTGTGGATTTCTAGAGGAAACCACCACCACTGATAGGTTTCGGTGTTGAGAGGCACACCCTATCCCATCGGAGATATCATCCAGGTATTTCATCGTGCTATTCAGGAGTATCCAGTTATCATTGTTGCGTAGCTTAGCCAGTGGGGGTACAAGTCAGATAGAGGGTTTGTGTAGCTACATAATATTAGAGCTCGGATTATAGTTTCCTTCTAACCCAATTGAGATCTAGCCAGGGTGCATATATTGAGCCACTTTCCATCAGATTTAGAAAGTGGAATCCTTCAGAGCGTGTCATTAATCCATTTAGGGCGCAACTCTTTTGGAAGGATAGTTGGGGTTATAGATGGAACATTAGAGACGATTTGGGGAAACCCTTCTGAACCAGTTCCTCATTTGGCGAGGTGATCGTTTTGAGTCCTATAGCATCCGATTCTTTTGGTGGAATCATTTGGGGCACATACAGAGAGCCAGGAGGTGTGAAAACCCCCAGAGGACAAGATCCAGAGAATTAGAAGCCAAATCCGTCATCCGATAGTCACCAATATAATTCTAGAGGCCAGGGCAGTTCTATTGGGATAGTTTCCAGCTCATTTCGCCGGGTATAACAATCCAGATGAGTCTTCCAGTTTGTAGCGTTTACCATGCTTCTCCAAAACCACCGATTTTTGACGATCTATTCGTGCATGCATCATATCTGCCTTCATATTCTGATCATGGGTATTTTATGTTAATTTCTTGTATTCCAGTGATGATCCATGAGATCTAACTGAAGACTATCTTCTATATTTCTAGTATTTCTTTGTATTTCCATGCTTGAATCTCATAATACATATTATTGGGTGATTGATGTTACTTATTTTCGCATGCATCATATATATATTGTTTAAAGAATAACATATAACATGCACATGAAACAACCACAAAAAATCTCAAGAACATAACTAAAACGCATCCAAAAACCCCCAGAATATCATATCTGAAGATAAAACGCATCCATAAACCCCCATTGTATCAGATTTGTGAGACAAAACACTAGGTCCGTAGTAGATATCCTGATTAGCTGGATCAAGGATATGTCATTGGTATCAGAGCCAAGTTCCTGCTAGCATGTGATTAAACACTATGAGTGCAACAAAAGACCCAGATGGGCGTGAACACATAGGTGACGAGTATGTCACTTACAACATGTGCAAGGAAATAAGTCCTAGGCCTAACTTTCCTCCTTTCCCTCCCAGTTCAAAGGAAGAGGAAGAGGCACATAGAGAATCAGAGAGAAGAGAAGAGCATGAGGCCGAGAACAAAGAAGAGAGGAGGCTAGGTAATAGATATGAGCGACCAGAGGGCAGTGGTAAGGCCCCCATGGAACCAGAGGCAACCTTCATGCAGGTTATCAGTGATATGTTAGCTAGTTAGCGGAGAATGTCTCAGTCCTTAGCTCAGGTGGCTGATAGATTGGTTATGGTAGACATTCCGAGCACACAAGCCCCACATACAACACAGGGGAACTCAGGGGCAAGTAGTAGACCCTAGTCACCCACTCACACATAAACCCCTCCGAGTAGGATTCCCTGATCGTTGTTTCCCAGTTTCCAGAGGGCACCCTTGGTAGCAGAACAGATGTCAATATCACAAAGATCACCCACTCATGCAGAGGACATTGTAGATTATCGGAGAGAGTATGCATCATTGGGCCATGAGTTCCATCAGGATATGACCCTAGTCAAGTATTGTGGGCTCAGACTCAGGAACCGCCCCAGAGATCCATAGAGAGGAGGGTCGCAGCCACAACAACAGTAGGGGCATAACATTGATTTTATCCAGAAAGTTGGTAAAATCACCATACCTTCTTTTGACGGATCATCCAAATGCACCGCCAGAGCTTGGGTACAAAATCTTGACACCTACTACAAGCTCAACTAGATGACCGAGACAGAGGCCATCCATTTCACCACCTCACACTTAGAGGGTGAATCAAATGAATGGTGATATCATGGAATGGTGACATTGGACGACAATCACATCACCTCCTACCAAGAGTTCATAGAGAGACTCATGAATAGATTTGACAGGAGGGATCCAGAGATTCATTTCAGATATCTAGCCTAGTTGAGATAAACTGGCACAGTAGAGGCATTCATCTCAGAGTTTCATTGGGTCTCAGTGGTAGTGATAGATATATCCGAGACTCGAATGATCATGTTATTCAAATAAGGGCTCATAGAACCCTTGAGAGGATGGGTGAAGGTATACCGACCTCACACCCTACAGAATGCCATCCTACGCACTAGATATTTGGCAGACTCGGTGCCAAAAACTAAACCCTTTTCCAAACCCTTAGTACCACAGAAGGATCAGGACTGAAATCCATTACAGACAAAATGGAAGGGTAAGGAGAAGTCATATGATGAGACAAGGTGAGAGCTTATGAGGAAGAAGATTTGCTTCAACTGCAGAGATCCTTGGGTCCCAGGCCACAGGTGCATGGGCAAGGGAGATATTCACTATATTGAGATGGTCACAGAAAATGTGGACAGTGAGGAGGAGGAGAAGGAAAGTGGATCCACCAAATCAGAGGAGGAGCCAGAGCAGGCAAAGGAGTAGCATCCCCATAGACCATCGACATTGGTAGGGGCCCATCCACTGGTTGTTCCACAACCTCATGAGTAGGGTAGCAGACGAAAACCATGAAAGGGTGGAGTCATAGTGACCCTTTCTGGTGTACCTAGGTATGACACCCTCCAGATCAGAGGTACTATTTAGGGGAAGTAGGAAATCACCTTGATAGATAGTGGGGCACCCACAACTTCATCGATGCTTCATTGGTATCGAGACGGGTCCTTCAGACAGAGGAGTTTGAGGGATTTTATGTCACATTAGAAGATGGCCATACAGTGGAGTGTCTATACAGATTTCCATAATTGGAGATTAAGTTGGGAAACTACACCATGAGAGATACATTTTATGTGGTTGACCTATCAGACACAAATGTGGTTTTGGGAGTTCAGTGGTTGATCACCTTGGGTAAAATCACCACTAACTACCAAACCTTGGAGATGGGATTTAGAGATAGTGATGGGAAGAGGGTTGTCCTGAGGGGCATGTCAATAGGAGCACCTAGGTTAGTCTCAGCCAAGAGGATGGAGAGGATCTTCAGGCATGGGGAGGAAGCATTTGCCGCAGAGTGCTTGATCACTACGCGGAAGGATTCTAAGTGTCAACCACAGTATTAGACAGAGATTAGGAACTTGTTGGGATGACATCAATAGGTTTTTGATTTGATTCCACCAGGGAGACCACCAAAGAGGGGATTTGAGCACACCATTGAGTTTGAGGAGGGGGCCAAATCCATGATCACCCCCCCTATCATCATCCTAAGAGGTTCAAGGATGAGATAGAAAAAACAATCAGGGAATTACTGGCAATGGGACACATCAGACCTAGTAGCAGTCCATTCGCCTCTTCAGTTGTCTTAGTCTTGAAGAAGGATGGTACCATGAGGATGTGCATCGATTATCGAGATTTGAATAAGAAAACCATCAAAAACTTGTATCCTATCCCTCGCATTGACATGTTGATGATGAGCTGCATGGGGCAATTTTCTTCTTGAAGATTGATCTATGCTCTAGATATCATCAATTAATCATCAGAGAGCAGGACATAGAGAAGATGACATTTTGGTGCCATTTTGGCCATTTCGAGTTTCTAGTTATGCCATTTGGGCTAACCAATGCACCAACTACATTCCATTATTGCATGAACCACATATTTAGGGGGCAGTTGAGGAAATCAATTTTCATTTTCTTAGATGACATTTTGGTCTATAGCAAGACATGGCAGGAACATATGGGGCACTTGGAGGAGGTATTGAGCATCATGGAGGTGGAGTTACTGTATGCCAAAGAGTCCAAGTACGAGTTTCGGATGACAAATTTTCTTTACTTGGGCCACATCATCAGTGCACAGGGGTTTCAGGTACATCAAGAGAATATCATGGCCATTTGGATTGGCCAACACCCAGGAGTTGGACAGAGTTAAGGAGCTTCTTTGGGTTGTGTAGTTATTACATGAGGTTTATTAGGGGGTTTTCGTAGTTAGGAGAACCACTCACATATTTGACCAAGAAGGGTGCCTTTCGGTGCATAGAGGAGTCACAATGGACATTTGAGAAGATGAAGGGGGTTATGAGGACATTCCATGTTCTATCCCTTCCGAACTTCTTGCAACCGTTCGTCTTGGAGTGTGATGCATCAGGGGTGGGAATTGGAGTAGTGTTGATGTAGGGATTCCATCTCATTTTGTTTGAGAGAAGGAAGATCAGCGAGTCAGAGCGACTCTACCCTATTTATGACAAGGAAATTCTAGAAATTATGCACGCCTTAACCAAATTCAGGTAGTATCTGGTGGTCAACAGATTTGTAGTGAATTCAGATCACAACAGTCTCAAGTATTTCCTAGATCAGAAAGACCTCAATGAGAGACAACAGAAGTGGGTCTCGAAGATCTAATCCTTTGAATTTGACATCGATTATGTTAAGGGAAAAAGGAATGTCATGGCATATGCCTTGTCTAGGAGGCCACCAGGGTGTTCGATGATGGACATTTTCACAGATTGGAAAGCACACTTGTTGGTGGAATATTCCAAAAACAAATTTTCTTGTGAGGTGATGGATGGACAGGTGGTTGACGATAGATACCAGGTACTAGATGACATCATTTTATACAAAGATCGGATCTACTTAGTTCCAGGATCTACCTTAAAGGGGAAGATTCTGAAGGTGTGTTATGATTCACCTGCAATAGGGCACCAGGGGTATTTCAAAACTTACAGGCATATCATGGAGAGATTCTCATGGAAGGGTCTCAAGGATGATGACCTGAAGCACATCTAGAAGTGCATGGCTTGTCAGTAGAGCAAGTCAAAGAAGACACACCCAACAGGGTTACTATAGCCTCTACCCATTCTAGAGCAGAAATGGGAGAGAATACAACCTCTACCCATTCTAGAGCATAAATGGGAGAGAATTTCTATGGATTTCATTACAGGCCTCCCTTGCATGCAGGGTAGGGACTGTATATTTGTAGTGGTCAACAGGATGACCAAATTTCCACATTTATTTTCCATACCCGTGGACTACAAGGCCATATGGGTAGTAGAGTTATTTTTCAGAGAGGTATTCAAATTGCATGGCCTACCCAAGCAGATAGTCAGTGATAGAGATGGGTGCTTCATCAACGCATTTTGGAAGTAGATTTTTTGGTTGATAGTCACATAGCTAGCCACGAGAACTAGCTACCACCCACAGACATATGGATAGACAGAGATTGTCAACAAATGGTTGGAGAGGTATCTGAGGAACTATGTTGGAGGAAAACAACGCACATGGGTGAGGTGGTTGCACATGGGTGAGTATTGTTACAACACGACACACCATATGTCTCTCAGAATGTCACCATTTAGAGCATTGTATGGATACAATGCACCCACTTTTGTGGAGATTTTATTTGGGGATAGAAAGGTCCCAGTGGCCAAAGATTGGGTGAAGGAGAGCCAAAGGATTTTGTGGGCAGTAAAGGAAAAATTACAGGAAACAAAAATCAACAAAAGATCTATGTAGACAGGCAGAGGGTTGAGCGCAGTTTCGAGGTTGGGGACTTGGTTTTTCTGTGATTACAACCATATCGATAGTCCTCCTTGAAGAGGAGTGGAGTAGATAAACTGAAACCGATATTTTATAGGACATACAGAGTCATTAGGAGAGTAGGCGAGGTGGCATACGAGATAGCGCTACCAGAGGGTAGAAAGATACATAACGTCTTTCATGTTTCTTGCCTTAAAAGGACAGTGGGACAAAATATCAACACTTCAGAGGAGTTTCCACCCTTAGATGAGGAGGGCCAATTGGAGTTAGTGTCATAGGAGGTGCTCGAGCAGAGAGATAGCAGGTTGAGGAATAGGGTCATCAGGGAGTGCTTGGTTAGATGGAGGGGTTTTCCAAGGGAGGATTCCACATGGGAGGGAGAGCATATTTTGTAGCACCCAAGATTGATGTTGGTTGAGGACAAGCAATCTCAGGAAGGGAGGTCTGTGATGACTCGTTCCCAAGAGTAGGCCAACAAGGAGTGACTTAGTAGTCTATGTGTTCCTGTAGACTATAGTTAGGTTCAAACAGAGAACAATATGGATAAATAAGGGTGATTTGGTGGCTAAACGATGAATTAAGCCAAAAATCTTAGGAAAAGTCACTTAAGCCTAAGTCAACAAAGAATTAGAATGAAAAGGTGCTAAAGGGGGACTTAATTAATTAATTATTCACCTTAGGAGGAAAAGTGCCTAGCTTAAGTGAGGTCAATGGTGAATTATCTCGAGAAGGGTATGAAAGGAGGAATTTGACCTAATTCCTCATTATACATTTTTATGATTTGATGTTGAGAGTTCCCAGAGGAGGAAGAGATTCAACTTCTACTGTTTTTTGGATTTCTAGAGGAAACCGCCACCATTGATAGGTTTTGGTGTTGAGAGACACACCCTAGCCCATCAGAGATACCATCCAGGTATTTCACCTTGCTATTCAGGAGTATCTAGTTATCAATGTTGCACAACTCAGCCAGTGGGGGTGCAAGTCAGATAAAGGGTTTGTGTAGTTGCACGATATCAAAGCTTAGATTGCAGTTTCCTTCCGACCCAGTTGAGATCCATCTAGGGCGCATAGATTGAGCCACTTTCCATCAATTTGAGATGGTAAAATCCTTCAGATCGCATCATTCATCCATTTAGGGCACAACTCTTTTGGAAGGAAAGTTGGGGTTATAGACGTATCATAAGAGAATATCTGGGGAAACCCTTCCGACCCAGTTCCACATTTGGTGAGGTGATTGTTTTGAGTCCTATAGCAGACAATTCTGCTGGTGGAATCATTTAGGGCACATCCAGAGAGCTAGGAGGTGCACAGACCCCTAGGGGACATGTTTAGAGCATTAGAGGCCAGATCTATCATCCGACAGTCACCAATATGATTCTAGATGCCGGGGTGATTCTATTGGGACAATTTCTAGCTCATTTGGATGGGTATAACCCTCCGAATGAGTTTTCTAGTTTGTAGCGGTTAACGTGCTTCTTTGAAACTGCTGAGTTTGGTCGATTTATTCGTGCATGCATCGAATTTGCCTTCATCTTCTGATCACGGGTATTTCATGTTATTTTCTTGTATTCCAGTGATGATCCATGGGATCTAACTGAAGAGTATCTTCTATATTTATAGTATTTCATTGTATTTCCATGCTTGAATCTGTTAATACATATTATTGGGTGGTTGATGTTCCTTATTTCCGCATGCATCATATATATACTATTTAAACCATAACATATAACATGCACATGCAAAATCCACATAACATCTCAATATCATAACTAAAACGCATCCATAAACCCCCTGAGTATCAGATGTGAAGATAAAATGCATCCAGAAACCCCCAGTGTATCAGATCTGTGAGACAGAACACTAGATCCATAGTAGATATCCCAATCAACTGGATCAGGGATATTTTAAAGGATGGAGGTAATATGGCAGTGTTAAAGGTTTTAACATCTTGTCTCTGATTCTAGTTTAAAAACTAGTGGGCCGAATATGAGGTTTAACAAGCTGATGGAAAGACTCAGCCGAAATATCAAAAGGTGATGAGATCTCTCAAGGCTTTGAATCAACTTCATCACTCTCAAGGTTACATGGCTGATCAATTTCGGGAGGGATTTCAATACAAAGTTCATCCTTATGAATAGACTGATGTGAGGATACAATATCAACATCTACAACACAGATAGAAGGCCAATATTCTTCTTCCAAGGATGAATATATAAACGAAGGTTAATGATCATATGAATAAACAAAGCACAAGATGATTCTCTTTATATGCAAAGAAAAATATAGGAAAGAGATGATAAAGAAGAACATGAGTACATGTAGAAAATTAATGAACTGATACCTGTTTTTACACTTCCTCCCCTTCATATTTCTGTCAACATTATCCTCCCTAATGGAGTCTCTGATGGTGGAGTTGTCAGGTATATGATTACAGTCAATTTTTTGTATCCCTCTTTGTCTACCATCAAGAGCTTGATTTGTGTCGTTCTTCCCAGGGATCTATTTAATCTGCTCAAATTCATCCCCGACAACGATGCCATTTATGTCAGCACTGAGAATCAACCTTAGATTTCAATGAGGATAATCCCAGTACCCATAAAAGTATCTGTAAATGTGAATGAGTGTTTAAAGGTCAAATGGACAGGACTCGGAATAATAATATTTTAAACTCAGAAATCTGGACTAGCATGCACAAGAAATTGCGGTCTTGATCAAATTCAATAAGTGAAGAGAGTAAAAGTGAATAGGAGGAATACTTAGTGAGGGATGTGTAAAGGTATGCAATTGACATAAGGTCTTCAAGCAGCCTAAGGAGGAAAATCTCAAAACACAAGATCTTCTTGAATTCAAAGTTTAAAAAAAACTGAAGAACATCATAGCAATATTATAATCTAACATTCATCATAACACAAATATAAAAATCTCGTGTGGATATTCCAATCATGAAAAATTCATCATAAGAGGAATCAATATGATATAAGAGAAACTGACTTCTATTAATAAAAAATTCTCAAGTCCAGTACATAACCAGAGAACCAGTATTAGTAAAAAATATTACAATAATGGAGCCTCAACTCAACCATTCCAACCCTCTCCAAGAGCTCTCTCCTTCCTTAAATAGAAAAAAACATCCAAATATACTTAGGAGGTCGAATCCCATATCCTCCATTATATTCTAAGCCTTGGAGATAGGTGGCAACAATCAAAGAGACAGAAATCCAACAAATTGCTAATTTTCAGGAAATGGTTGGAAGTCATTAATAAATTATTTCCACCTCACTGCGTGAGGTCTTTGATGGAGCTAAAACTTAGGTTTAGGTGTCCCTTGACATCTAAATGATCCTTGAGAAGCCATTCGAATCCTCCTTGGCAGGTGGCAACCTCCCAAGAAGGGGAATATCCAAACCGTAACCGCTACAGAAAATTACGTAGCGCCGTTGTAAAATAGTTTTGCACATTTTGTAGCACCACTTCTATGTCTAATATCTCTCTAAAAATAACATATTTTTCAAAACTGAGGGAGGTTTTTGTTATATGTCATGTGATGAACAAAAAATACCTCCATTTTTCAAAAATACCTTCCAATTTGTTCATAATCCAAGTTTTAAGTTAGTCACTCAAACCTTGCATAAGCATCCTTGCAAAATAACTCTACACATTTCACAGAGCCGATCCAAAACAACCCTGTAGTTTCCATTGCATTTATCCTGTTGTGCAATTCCATAGTGTCCATCTTGAATTAGCCTCTACGAATTCGGTAGCACCACACCTCAAATAACCTCTGTGGAATTGGTAGTGCCCATCATCAAAACAATTATGTAGATTTAGTAGTGCCACTGTTGATCCAGATTTTATCATCATAAAAAAATGAATACAGAATATTAACATGTTCTTAACACAAAATAACAGAGATACAGTAAAACTGGTTTTCTATTCAATAAGGAAAAAGCTGAAACTGTAAAATGCAGTGGAAACAAGCTTGCTAGAATGGTGGATGCTTATCTCTGAGAAGAGATTTGATGGTTGCGCTCATTCGCAAGAAGATGATTACAGTGATGCTTTGAAGGCCTTTTCTACAATAAACAGGAATTTCAAAAACCATAGACATCCAAAAACCTAACCCTAGGAGATGAAGTGCCAAAAGTCATGTGGGCCCTATCTGGGTAAGTTAGTACATCAACTTCTTGGGGTCGTAACTTTTGCATACGATCTCCATTTTAGGCATATGATATATCGTTGGAAAGGTATCATCGAGGAGATTTATTTTTGAGGATCAATCATGCCTTTGTCTATAACTGAGAAGTTCGATCCTGAGAAACCTTCATTTAGGCCCTTAAAATGGCCCCAAAAGTTAAAACTACTAAAAATAGTAAATTGCCAAAATTGTCAGAAAACTATTTTGATCTAGCTGGAAAAGGTGGGTGGCCATAAATATCCACCTGGATCAACTGTTAAGTTCATATTAGGATTTTTCGTAGCATATAAGGTAGAAAAATCGTAGAACATACTATATAGACAATTCTATAGCGCCATCTTTGAAATAAATATGCAAATTTGGTAACATGCCTCCTTTGTTTTAGGAAAGTCTCCATTCACATAAGCTTTCTCTTTAATGTCTGCATGGATATGGGCTTTGGTATATGCATTAGATTTGGTAGATAGGATAGGTTTGGCTTAGGACACTTGAGCACACACCACCTTTGGCCAAAGCGATTAATGGGAAATTGTCAAGCCTCAATGACGAATTGGGAGGCTATGACCGTAGGAAAAGGAACAAGGAATTGATAAATCTAACAGAAAATTTATGAAGGCGCTTAAAACTTTGATGGTGCATTTTTTAGTGCTAACAGGTCCCATTATTGTGCCACTCCTAGAGCGACACCTAGAAACAATGTCACTCGACAAGTAGACCCCCATGTGCTCTCGATGTAATATGGTCGTCCCCACGATCGAACAGTCGAGAGGGATCCCGAAAAATTATTAGATCCATGGTCCACATTACTTCGTGACTTCGACCTTCGGCGGTTTTGGTGTTACAAAACCTTTGTTCTCCCGAAGTGGTCAATGTCGGCTTGAATACATTGTAGATTCGACGGTTGGGATAGTTCCCGGGCATCCTCAGATCTACGGCCCAGGTTAATTTCGACTATTCAACATTCAATAGTTTCGATGGTTGTGAAGTCTTTTGTCTCGTAGCTTCGAATTCTCAAAGTTTCAAAGATTATAATAAATTAGCTCGTTTCAGTCTAACACGAGGTTCACAAACCTTGGTCATATGGGTCTCCAAATATTCTTGTGGTTACACGCTTGAATCTTGGTCGGGAATTTGTCAAGGCCATGGGCACGAGACCTTGGTCAGAAAGGTGAAAGATTTGAAGGAAGTTCCCTCCTTCCACAAAATTTGAACTCAGTATTCCCGTGAAGGAGAAATTCAAGGGATCGACAGGGCTTAAGCATTCTAGTTAACCCCATCTCAAAATATTCGGTCAGCTACACCACCAGAGTCACAAAGATAGAACATCCAAACAAAATACCACCAAATCAAACACAACATTTTACATAAGGATGATAAACAACATTATCATCCATTTCACGCAAGGCACAAGTTATCACATTTATAGATAATCAAATCATTCATTTCAATTCTAGAATATCGGCTTAAAAATACTTATCTATTACATTCGATCACCAACCGACTCATTGTAGGTGTTTTCTTCTCCACCCAACCATAGACTCGAAGGCATTCACTCTTAGCACTCTAGCCACCCCCATGCCAAGCCATGATATCACCAGGGAACTCTCGCAGTTTCTCGGGGATTCTTTCTCTTTTTTGGCTTCTGTGTGGGTTTTGTTCGTTGCAAACTCTTAGAGATCTCTTTCTTTCTCATGGCCTTAGCGAGGTTTATTAGATGCTCACTCAGCATCAAGCTCTCGAACTTCTGCTCATCATCCACTAAAGAGCTCCACACGTTCTCCTCTCTGTCTATCCATGTTTTTCCTTGTCTTCACATTTTGTATATCTTTTCCCAGTATGGTTCTCGACCTATCATGTTTCCTTCTGCTAGAAGGAAACTCAAGTTAGCTTGGTCTGCTAGACCCTACGGTACTTTGGGCTGACATTATTCAGTCAGACCATCCTGTCATTCATGGGGTTGATTGGGTATTCAATCACCAGTCCTTCCTTCATTAACTAATTCCTTCCCTTGGGATCCAGATGAGGCTTATTATCTCAACAAAAAAGGAATTTGGGTCATTTGAACTAATGAACCCTCTCTACAATTTCCTCACTCTTTCCTCTAGTCATATCATGGCTATTAATTCAAGGCTTCACCCCCATAGTCATTGGCAGTTTAAACCATAATACATTTACATTGTTCTCATGCCACAACATGGTGATTATGATTAATGATTAATTACAAGATGGGGGAAACAGGGGTGTTACATTTATTTACATCCTTGTCTATTGGGGGAGTAGATGGTGCTTTGTATCCATCCACCACTGATTTCTAGACATTGAATCCCTGTGTTTGTATGTATGTCTATATTTATTCCTCTGGAGTGCTTAGTTCTCACCATTAAATTGGTGTATCCCAACTCTAGTGTGATCCATGATCTCCTTCTAGTGGATAAATTATTTCTTGAAGGACCTGCTCTGATACAATTTGTTGGATTACTAAGAGGGAGGGGTGAATCAGTAATAGAACTTTATAATCCTTTTTAACCACAATATGTAAGTGTTGTTATATTTATGATTAATTTACCAATATCATTCAACAAGTGGAGAATAAATAAACTATGAACAATGAGCAATCACACATATACACAGTACACCAATATTTTTACATTCAAACCTAATATGGGAGAAAACCATGAAATATTTTTTCTTAGATGTCTTTAAGAATTACATGCATTGGAAGCACCAACTTCCTTTTTTTCCAACTACAACTAGAAGGAGGCTCCAACCCCCTAAATTTTCAAGCTACAACATGAGGGAAGCTTCAAATCCTCAATTTTATGGCTCCAACCAGAAGGAGGATACAACCTCCTATGTTCTCTCTCTACAACGAGAAGGTGGATATAACAACCTATCATTTCCTCGTCATGCCGAATTGAAATATAAGTGTCAAATAGATGATGAAACCACTGCCACACTATCGCTATGAGATATACCACTATAAATTTGTACCAATCTGTGCAAAAAAACTGTAACCAACCTGTACCAATAACGTGTGATAAACTTGTACCATTAATCATCATGTACCAATAAAATACCAACAGATACACGACCTGTCTATACTGCATCCTGCGTATGTACGTGGCCTGTCTATACTACAGCCTGTGTATGTGCGCGACATGTCTATACTATGACCTGTGTACACCTTCATAAAGATAGGGTTTTCACCTTTCTTAAACTTAGACACTTTGTTGTCTCTGTCACATCAACTTGTAACCCATCACTATGCCCAATGTTTAGTTGTGCCCTATGCATACATCATCATACATATAGTTTAACCAAGTGCATCTATATGTCTCTTGTCATGTGCCATGCATGTGTATACAATCATGTCATGTGTAATAAACCTCACATGGACTAGACATCAAACCCTCACTGATATGCAACCTCAAACTGCACCAACAACTTCACAAACACATCACAACCAAAACCCTCAACCATGTACCAAGAAATACAAGATATGCTTCAACACTCAAACCAACAAGATGTACCAATGGTTAATATTAGACATACTAGTGTTGTATTTATGTAGATCTAGCTCATACCATAAGTGCCATATAACCAACAACCTCTCTAGGGAAAATCCTCAATTTCCCATAACTATATCACATGTAGATAACAATATCCAAATACACATAAGAATATGACATACCTTTTGAATCTGTAGATAGATCTGTTGTACTTGATCACTGTAGGGCTTCGCTTGATTTCAAACTCCAGAGACGTGACATCTTCATCTACTTAAGCTTTCATGGTTTTTTCCAATTGTACACGACCTTTTCTTCTTCACCCTACATATGTATGTGCCCTAATCCACTGCATTCTGCATATGTACGCAACTTTCTCCACTGCAACCCACGTACACCTAAAAAACTAGGGTTTTTTTTCCAGTAATTATGCAACTCCGAGACCATTGCTCTCTTATTTATACTCTCCAAGTTGCTTCCTTAAGGGGTTATATTCTAACTAACTTTACCCAACTTTCTTGTTTTAAGGATAACCCACTTCTAACCACTTTGTCCATTTACAATCACTTTATCCACACATAGTAATCTCTCCACTTCTGGTTGCAACTAATTTATTTTTAATTATTTTCTTTTTACAACAACTTAACTCGTGATTAAATCCTAGTTACAACCACTTTGACTAGTAAACTAGTGAACTTCTTCTAGGATCTTCTAGAATAAATTGACTTCTTTGACCCTCTAGGGGCTGCTAGATAACTCATGAGGTTTCTCCAACTTCACATGACCATAAATCTCTAACCGCGAGGATTTATGTGACATTCCACATATCACCAGAAATGGAGCAACTTGTAATATCCATATAGAATAATCTTACCAACAAATACAATTATTTTCATACCTTTATACCTCAAACAAACTTAAGTCTCTTAACCATATTGTTGGGGCTACCATAATTTGCTACCAGACTTGCTTCAAGAGTTGACATCAATGATGACCAACCCAAATAATCAACAATGTGTTCTACTATTTGTGACCATATCAAACTTAGCACATTTCTACCATGACCACCTCTTCATTTAAAAAAACCACTGCTATCCTTATGCACTAATGTATCCTCTACCTTCAAAGCACTAATTGAGTGACTTCTTCCATTGAATAAATCTTAAGTAAACACATCACATCTTGAACTGTAAACTTTAACCCATTAACATATTACCTAAAAATTCTTTAGTTGGCATCTTTTTTATCGTCCAATTAAATGTTATATAATTCTTTTACATATTCTTATACACTCTACTCTTTCTATTTGAGGTTATACAATTGTTTGAACAACACTTGTTTATAATTTATTGGTAAAAAAAAAGAAAGATTATAAGACAATTTTACTCTACTTAAAATTGCTCCTTGTCCTTCCAAATTTTCTCTAGAGTTGCACAAAATCCTACCTTATTGGAACATGTACTTTTAACCATGTACTTTTAACTTAGTAGTCTCAAACTTCATTTTATCCAAGTCTTTTATCTTCTCAAATTCAAATGGCCTCTCCATTTCATTAAACTAATGGATCAACATCTTTAACTTCAAACTTGCATAGTAACTAAAGACTTAACCTTTTTTTTCCCTCTTACTTTTCAGTTATTTTATAAGTTTTTCCACAACATATTCTTCTATTTTTTTTTATTCTCCTTCATTCTCGAATTTATAAATACTTGCTTTGATTTCATAACTTTGTTGTCTCTTATATGATTCTTGGATTCTCTTTCTAAATGCTTGCAATTGTCTACTTTTTTTTCCACGAGAAATTATCTCGATATATATTAGAGATATATATCATTTACATTCACTGTATCCAGTCTAGCACAGCAGCCATTACAAATTTTGTCCCGGAGACCCAGCAGGGTTTGACCTAGCAATTGTCTACTTAGTGCTACTTTACCTCCCAACCATTTTTGCAACCTGCATGGTTTTCTTTGTATTTCTAAATTCTTCCAAAATTTTGAACTCACTTGATGCCAAAAATGACATAATCAATCACAAAAGTGGCTTTATTTGCGGAAAAGTGCTTTCTCAAGTCTATGTGAATAGGACCGAAATGCCAGCAGACATAAACTCTCTTTGAATATTTATGTATTCTCTTAAAGTAATTGACAGAAATATCGAAATAGTATAATTCTTCTCATCATAAAACTATGAAAATGATAATAGGAATGTAAATAATTTATCATACACCTATGGTAAAGAGCAAAACGACCGTGCGAAGTTAAAGTTAATATAATTATAACTTTTTTTTCGAAGCAAGAGGAAGAGGAGGAGCTGATGAATAGGGAATCGATGAAGACAGACCTTGTTTTTTTTCATCATTTTGATAAAAAGCATTTTTATTGAAACAAACGATTATATTTATAAAATATTTTTGAATAAATATTAATGTTCTGAAGATTATTATCCCTTCAAAAGAGAGTTTTTAAAATAGGGATTATAGAAACTTATATGGTATATTAATATAATGAATAATTTTTTTTTAATAAAAATATTAAATATTAATTAAATTTTATAAATATGTGTATGTTTATATTTATTTTAATTTAATTTTTTTAAATATTAAAAAAATATAATTAAAATAAATTTATTTGATATAGATTTCAATTCCAAGGTTTTCATTATATGATTTATGTTAGGTTAAAATGTCTATTTACTTAAGAAATTATTATTAACAAAATATAAATAATAATTATTAAATATAAATTATTACATACTAAAAGTTTATTTACTATATTTAAAATTTTAAAGTCTTTTCATATAAATATTTTGAAATGTACATCTATTATAAATTAAACTAAAATAATAATATTAAGAACATATTATTAGAAGTACTTTTTTAATCTTAAAAATAATTATAAAAATTGAATTTTAATTTTTCTTAATTAAATTAAATTTATAATATTAAAAACATATTAATAAATATTATAAAATATTTTTAAATCTTAAAAATAATTATAAAAAAATATTTTTTAACCCAAAAATAAATTCTACATGATTATGAAATATATTACAATCATTTTTATAAAAAAAATTGTAATATAATGAAAACAAATCTAAAAAATATTTTATAATTTACTATCTTTTAATTATTTTATAAAACAATTGTAATATAATCAAAACAAATCTAAAAAATATTTTATAATTTACTATCTTTTAACTGAAAACAATACAATCTCAAAATTAAAATTAATTTTATCTATTTTTAGTTGAGTTGTGTTTCAAGAAAAGAACTATGATAAAATTGTATATATATATAAGCCATAAAATGAAACACTAATTATTCACATTGGTAAATTGGTAAATATTAAATGGTTGTGTTTCACATTCATATCTCTTCACTCTGTAACAAAACCTTAATCTTTGTTAACTCTTTCTGTATAATTAGATACAGAACTGTGCTGCTTGTTGGACTATTTAACATATGGTTAGTGATAATTGTAGGGATAGCCTAATCAGATGTTATCCGACACTTTACAAATAAAAAGATGTTATCCACTTGTATAAAAAAATAAATCATAAAAAAATACATCTTCTTTTATCTCTGATTACCCTATCTCCAAACCTTATCTCTTTTACAATTATGTATCTAGTAACATTTCTGTTGGACCAATCTTCCTTTGAGTTACTACATGAAACTTTGATCCATACAAAATTCAGACTATCCCTGAAAATCTGACCAAATTCAAACCCATTTTTTATCTGAAAAATTAAACTAGAAAAGAAATCACTCCAGAATTAACCTACTCTACATTCCTTCCCAGTACAGTACAGTATGAAGCAGCAGAATTCTTTATTTAGCTAGGAGACTTTTCATGCTGCCATTGTTTCCAAGTACAGTATGTTTGTATAACAGTCATGCCCAGAATAAGGACTCCAACGACCAGAGCTACACCCTTCCCTGGCTTCGACAGATGGTCCCAATAGAATTCCCAGAGCAGTTTTTTGACTAGGCTCATATAATATTTCCTTATAAGCACTTCCTTCARAGCAYGATTTARATCCTCGGGAGGTTCCAGATGGCCCTTGAAGATGGGATGACACATGCCGTTCCACATATCGGCTATGCTCTCGTCAKTTAACATGASACTTCCGCGAAGRAGGACTTGAGATTCCCGGAGCARTCGAACGTCCTCGGCCGTGTCGATGAGGCAGTCCATCARCCCAACGAAGCGCGTMACGCGGTCSCCACGKTCGGCGTCGTTGAATTCGAAGGCAAGCATGTTCCTTAAGAACACTTCAGTCTGCATTTCGGATACGGTGATCCGCGGAAGGTAGAGCGTGCCCGAGTATTTGTCGAATCGGATATGATCGGACCTCCTGGAGAAGGATTTGAATCTAATGCCGCCCTTTTCCAACTCCCCCGCGTTGTATGACTTCAGAATATCATGTCGCCCTTCATTAGATGGATGCCTCACGCGGAAAATAGTGAAGATCGCTGCAACAACCACTTCAACGACCACTTCCAGAGAGTGCTTCATTCTTTGAGTTAGAGTCGGCTCTGGCCCGTCGATTACTTCCACACGCAGCAACGGCGAGACGAATGCGTGCAAGCAACCCAATAAATGCGGTTGGCTATCATCATTATTTATTGTGTCAAATTGATTGAAAGGAGACAACTCTGTACTGTACTTGTTCTGCCATAGTTGACTGAAGTCCTGAACCGTGTGGCCTGCATTATTTAAAGTTTCTCTCAAAGTTTCTCTCAAGACAGACAGCGGGATCTGATTCTCCAGCTTCAGAATGTCGCACTTAATAGAGACTTCAAGCCCACTTAAACATTTCATGTCGGCATCTGACGATCCAGAGTTACTGGATAAGAAACGTAACAGAAAGGATGCATCTATGGCCATCATGAGAGCGAAATGCTGAGGGTACTCACCGCCCCTGCTAATTTTCCAATCATAGAAATTCTCAATCTCCTGCTGCATATCCGTGATCCTTCTAACTATGCCATCCAAGTTCTCCCTACGATTCGGCCAGAACGTGGCAGCCAACTGGACTTTGTACGCCTGCACTGTTGACATCTTCAGCTTGCGAAACTCATAACTATCTCCCGCAGAAGCAGAGGCCGCAATCTTTTTCTCCAGCGTCCAATGGTGATAAGGCCCCAGGGAGACAAAGTGTGGTATGTACGCCTCTGGTTTCGCATCCAAGAGAGTAGCAGCCACGCGGGGAATCTTATCCGCGTTTGCCAGAGATTCCTGACCAACAAATATGTTTCTAACTTGTTCAACCCACTCCTCCCGAAACACTTCCGCCATCGCTCAGATCTACTGAACAGATAACACTACTTCTTTGAACGTAGAGATCAACAAGAAAGCAGCACTTACTGGTTTTCGGGCTTTTCTTGCACTCTCATTCCTCCTGCATCTGTCGGCACATATATAACACTAAAGCTGCAGGGATGTTCGAAACTCAATGGAGTGAACAAAGAACATAATTGGAGCCCATCGCCACGCGTACTGAACGAAATAAAGTATTTAAACAGGACTGTCGAAATGAACACTTGAAGGTGACCGTCCTGCATGACTGTCTCTACGGTTGTGAACTGTGGATCAGCAGCACAATCACAATCACAATTGAGATGCAGTGGAAATAAATTGAGAAATGTTAGAAGTTTTTGATTACAAACAAATTCAAAATTAAAAGCGCAATTTCTTATGTTATCCAGTTAAGTGAAACAGGGGCTGCTTCTATTGAAGCAATTGCTATGGTCGGAGCCATTAAGTATTTGAAAAAAATTGAGCAAATGGAAAAAGGTAGATGGCCTAAGATTGTGTTTAGTTACAGATTGTGTAAAAGAAAGAAGACTTGAATGCAGCAAAATAACAAATGGTTTAGTAAAGGGGGAATTTGCTTGAGCATGTGTCCTATAGATAGTAAAGAGATAAAAACTTTTGTTATGGATAAGTTCCACAAACGTACTTGGGAGAAAGAGCTAGGGAGAAAGAAGAAGTACTACATTGAAGAGTTTAACCCCACTCATAACCATCAACAAAATGCATACATAGAGCCAATGCTTACATGGAGCTGGAAAAGGCCAAAAGAAATATGGGAGGAAAGAGTATGTATTTTGCTCTTCTCTAAAAGTGGAAACAGAAAAACATTTCATTTTAGAATGTGAGGCCTTCAAAGACAATCGAGAAAATTGTGCAGGTATTATGGCAACTAGTTATTGGGATAATCTATTAGAGTTTGTCTAGAAACTCTCTAAGTGATTATTGTAAAACTTCACAGGAAAAGAGTAAAATACATAAATCAGATGGAAAAACAATCTGTCCCATAAACTATTTTTAACCTAGTGTAAATTAAAAATACTTTATTTCTTTTTTTTCTTTCTACTATTTGATTTACCTACTTTACAAACTGTTATATTTGATAATACAATAATTTCTACCTTTAAATAAAAGACTATTGAGCGTGGGTTATATCGTACCCTTATTCCATTGGATTTTTTCTGAGAATTCGATTTATCTCTAATTGGAAAATTCAGATAGATGTAAATTCGTATATTATAAACTGCATTCTTATATTAGGTCCCACATTCCGAATTTATTTATATGTTTAAAATTGCAATCAAATTGTTATTTCAATAATTCTTGCTCCATCGAATTTCTGCTGAGACAAAATCATTTAAATGTCCATTTACTTATACGTTTAAAAAAGTCATGCAAATTGTTATTTGCATAATAACTAGCACAGTCACATAATTGTGGTTGATCAACCCCGAAAGGTTGATAAGATTAAAAGAATTTTTAAAAGAATATATTAAATTTTATTATTAATTAACAAATAAATGGTTGAGCTTCATTTATTTGGTGTTAATATTTTAATTTATGTTAATCACTTACGTGGCAATCAGTTAGCTATCAAAGTAATTTTTAAATATTATTAAGTAAATGTAAAAAAGTAAACACATAAACGGATGTCTTTATAATAGCTAGGAAGTTAATGATTGAAATCACAGCCATTTATTTTGTGTGACTACTAAGAA